>PNEQ01030821.1:0-42309 GCA_003012365.1 Medauroidea extradentata
AATCCGTTCCAAGCAGTTCTGAGGTGTTTTCAAAGCATGTTTATAATAGACATTGTGTAATTTCTTATAATCCGTTCCAAGCAGTTCTGAGGTGTTTTCAAAGCATGTTTATAATAGACATTGTGTAATTTCTTATAATCCGTTCCAAGCAGTTCTGAGGTGTTTTCAAAGCATGTTTATAATAGACATTGTGTAATTTTTTTTTAAAAATAAATGTGCATTACTTAATCCGATTTTTCCGATAAATGTAGTGAATGTTAATTTACCTATACAACCAGGCACACGTTTATTATAAAACTTCTGAACGTGTACAGGCGATGTCAGCGTAGGGAAGTTATTCAAGCAGCCATACACTCACAAATATGAACCCATTTAATGTTCTTAATTTCACACGGCAATAACTTTTTCTGATTCGTCAGTCAGTCCTACATGTAGGTACAGACTAGATAGTAATACAGACGTGAAATTACATGGCGGCTCGTTTGATACGGGAGAACTTCGTCGATTATTGTGTGTTTGGTTCCTGCATATTACAGCAGGTTTCCTATTGGCTTGAATGCCGGCTACCTGGGCACCTGCCTAACGCTGATTGGCAGTAGGCGTCTCCGCCATGTTGCTGTCCAGAGAAGCAGATTTGCTGGCGTGTGTTATTTAGTTCCCTGTCCTACAGGCTACTTCACTTCCATATTTCTAAATGAGGTGCTTTTTCTCAAAACTCGATATCTCCAAAAATTAAAAAGTCTGTTAATTCTGTACATATCACATCAACTAATTCAGATGGCGTAATAGTTTTTGAACTAAAGTATTCATGTTAGATCAAAAACTATTTCACCGTATCATTTAGTTGGTGTGGTTCGTACATAATTGACCATAAACATAAATTGAATTTTTTGGAGATATCCAGTTTTGAAGAGAAAAAAAGGCTCCTCAAATGTCCTGTGATACAGGCCATCCTACTTACAGTAGACCTACATATGAATAAGGTAAATTCATAACAGAGGTCGAGCATGGAGCTCTGGTAATGTGACATTGGTTTGAACAGTTACCACATGTAAGGCAGCAGTCTCCCATTATAAACGGCTGTGCCTGAACACGTAACCATAGTATTAGCATACAAGTTTGCGCACAGCCTGAAAATAATTTAACATATAATACATTTAGGGTAAAACTTCAATCCAGATTTTGCCTACAGTGGACTCAACCATGAGTGCATATATAGCGAACATAGATTGAAGAAATGTGTTAATGGTAAATTTTACAATCCAGTTTGAACTGTAAACAATAGTGAAGTCAGAGTCAACCTGGACTGTAAAAATATCAGTGAGATCTATCGACGATAATACGAAGCAGAGAACAGATGACGAATGACAAATAAGTAGAGACATGAACTTTTCGCGAAAAGAAATTTGCCTCACTTTGTGTCAGTGACTTGTGTGCACGTCTGCAGACTTGCTTCACGGTCAGAGATTGGATGTTATGACATTCGTGTGTCGTGGGGTTTTACATGCAAATCACAGACGTGTGGTGTTACAGTAACCTTATTGTGATTGGTACAGTCAAATGAAAATCGTCACAGTTCAAAGGCACGCTGCCAATATATGTGAAGCAGAACTGCAGACGTGCACATAAGGCACTGGAACAAAGTGGGGCAAAATTCTTTTCGCGAAAAGTTCAGGTCTCTACAAATAAGTTGCTCAAATAAGGCTTTTTTTCACGAGAAATTCCTCTTTTCTTGTTCTGTTTCGCTTTATAAAAGCAGTTTCCCTTTACAAATGCTTACCTTTAGCTTTTTCTATTAATTTATAATTTGTTCTCTGTTCTCCTTTAACCTAACCATACACATAACAACGCAATATGGCAACAACTTGGTCCAGCGCGTTTTATTTTCAGTCCAGACTGTGTTTACAGTAAAATCTCAATTCGGATTCTTCACTCTAGTCCACCTCAACCAGTGGAGTGGATTATCTCGCTTCACTCCTACTTCAGTTCACAACAAAGTGTTTATAGTAAAATCTGAATCTGGATTTCTCAGTCCACTTCAGGTTCAATCCGGATTGAAATTTTTCTTTTTGCAACCTAGTGCACTAATTAGTACCAGCTATGAAATGTATTATGTTACCCTGTCAAGAGAAGCATACTTACTGATAATCTGTACAGTAAACAGAAAATGACGCTTTATTCTTTACTGAAAATAATACATATTGTGTAGACTATGTTCAGAAAATTTTGTGTTTTTAACTTTCGAACAAAGCCTTTTTAACTGTTTAGGTCATTATCGTTCAATATGATAGTTCGAAAGAAAAAAATTAGATAGTGCAATTTAAATAACGCTAGTTCTAAAGTTATCACTTTGAAAGAATATAGATTTTTTTTGCGATAAAAAAAATATGGGTTAGGGCATTTTTATCCACGACTGAAAGAATATATTTTCTGTTTGTCTCAGTGTTCCAACCCATTACTAGGGGAAGGAATATTTCGCCAGTTCAATGACTTGCGTGTTAGAATGCACTAGCCTGTATACACTCAAGCACCGAGCATTTGTCCACTAACTGCTACTCCTTGGAACAGCAGGCAATAAACGAATTGACGGGGCTTGAGTATGTAATAGTACAGTCGATTCTAACATACAGGTAACTTATCTCGAAAAATCTTCATATCCCTCCTAATTTAATTTCTATTGGACCACACTACATAAGACCCGCCCACTGTACTTTGCAGAGTTCAGTATTGTATGTCTGTCGTGCATGTGTGTGCCAAGTTATCTGTGCCTCAGAGGAGTCAAACTTACGTAACAAGTAGGGACCTGAAATATTCGCGTTGACTTATTTGACATCCGCTGGAAGTGTCTGAGCCAAATAACAATATACTTTTACGTGCCCCATTTCACTGTATCAACCAGCAGATAATGAACAGATGTTGTCTACTTCAATACATAGTTATTCTTGGATGCTAGCCTACATGTGCGTGAACCCGCGAATTTTTTCATTAGTAACAAGATATGGAAACACTTGAAACCATGTTTGTAGCATGCGAAACTGTATTCTCATTACGAAACATACTGTTGACGTGATCGTGAAGTTGTGATTTGAATGTTTACAAACGCTAATGAACCACTGTAACTATAAAAATGAGAGTATTTTAATTACGGTAACTTTAGCATTACCCGGATTTGGTCTTCTTCATAGTGTTACTTCAGAAAATTGATGTTTTTTTTTTCGAGGACATAGTCGCTTCTCACTTGTTTAAGCGCAAGAGTTATATACACGTATAGCGTGGAAGTATATGAAAGTCTTATACAAGTTTACTCTACAGAATCTAGATACTGGAAACTGCGCCGTGCCCGAAAGTTATTAATGCGACACGTTATTATTTTTTTGTCTAACAGCATAGCGTGAGAGCTGTGTTTTGCCGTCACTCTTTTGTTGAGATGCACGAAAAAGATAAACGGGGTAGCGGCAAAAAAAAAAATATAGTGTGAAATATATCATTTCCACAAGTGAGCAGAATTATTACAGTAATGCGATAAAACTACTTCGTTTTGAACACTAAGATTTGTAAACGTTTGATAATATACTTGCCTGCTTAAGTACAAATATTAAATATATTTTTTTTTTTTAGTATAAGGAAGACAAGCCGCTGCTAAATAATTTTTTAATATTGACTTAAAGCAGTGTTTCGTTATGTTTTTTTTTTTTTACTGAACGGCAATGTGCCCTTGCAAAACGGTAAAATTCATGCATGATTTACATGAAAATAATATTAAATGGCTTCTAGAATTGTAAGTTACAATGCACGAAGTTATTGCAAAAAAATGAAAATGAATTTATTAAAAGAACTCGTAATTATTTGAAACACTCTAGCGTTTTTATTATCTTGCCAATACTAGCTAACGAGTTTTGAATAACCAGAAATAAAATGATAAATTATTCAAATATTTTAAACAGACACTACTAAAAACTAAGATCTAAGATAAATGTTTCTTGCACTAATGCACGGTAGTTTAAAAATCATTACGGAATTTTAAATAAATCAACCAAAACAAATGTTTCGTTTTATATAATTGTTTTCTGACACAACTGAAGCAAACAGACAGTAATTTGTTTGCTTAAGAAAATGATTTATAACAGCTATATTTTCTTCTAAACAAAAAGATATATATTTTTGTTCAAAGTAACGTTCTGCAGTAACATGGAGACGGAATGAAATAGAGAGACGAACAAGAAATGTATAATTTTGCAAAGAAAGAGAATTAACTTTTTCTTTTTTACTTTAGGGAAGATGGGATATTTAATACATGTAACTGACGGAATAAAAATGATTGCTATAATGGTCTTATGACTTTCTAATATACAACAACAACTTTTTGAATGAGTAGGTCATATATGATAAAGATTAGGCCTGAATGTATAATTAGACTAAAAAAACAAAACGATGTAGCTAACCCCACACAACATTTTAAGGTCCAGACCAACAATTTTCCAAATATGAAATATATTACCAAGCAAATTAATATAGCCTCTAATAGGTAATATTTTGAAATTTACGAAAGTTAGCAAGGCATATGTATTATTTTCTTATCAGAAATTTTAAGCTGTTTATACATTATTTTCACTTCTGATCGGTCCCTGGCAATTTGGTTTTATTTCAGACTGATAGGCCTAAATGTTTACTATAATATTGATTTATACTGTCCACTGCATAAGGTAAGGATTTTTTCTTAATCTTTAGCACACTTTAAGTATAGGAACAGCAGGGTATTTCATCCATGAAATTATGTATGCTTTATTGAAGCACTTGAAACCTTATTTGAATGCTCAGTGTCCTTCATAGCAGGTCGTAATCTCTGCATTTGTTCTTTTTAACATTCATTCTTAAGATTGTTGGAAAAATTTCCATTTTATAGTTCAGGAAGAAACTATAATTCATCTTTATAAGCCATATTTAAATTACGTGTAATTCAGCCATCATAGATAATAGTCATCACTCGGTTTTTTACTTAGCAATGCCGGTCCAGATAAAAAAAATTGACAGTCTACGCTAATGAAGTTAATTTTTTACATATCTCAGAACGAGTCAGAACATGATATTTTAAATTTGATTTTTCAGTCCAATTTTATATCATTCTATAAAAATTAATTCCTTTAAAATATGTTATTAAAAATTATGATATTTCCAAGCATCATTATGGCTTGTTTTGTAAAAATGTTAAGTTATTTTTGGTCTGTTAAATACATTATAAATTTGTTTTCGTTTATGTCTATGACAAGGGAGGATGTACACTGAGTATCTTCTTTATGTGTTTCTCACAACAACTCCTTCTAGAAATATTCTTTCAATTTTAATAGGTTGTTCATGAACACTGTAAAATTTTGCGATACGCTCCGAAAACTTCTGCATCTTCGTTGTTCTATCGTCTTAGTTGAATACCACCCATCTCATTATAACAATTTTTTTTACCAATTAATTCAACTAGGAAGTAATTTCTGAAATGATTGAAACCAAAGACATATGAAACGTCACCGTATAGTATCAGTACTTATGTTCTTCAGTTTGTGGTGTTAGGTCATTTTGGCAAAGACCGACACATTGAAATTAACTTGCGTTCAAAATTTATGTTGTTGTAATTAATCCATTGAAATAAACCTGTTCTATTCAAATACGATTGTTGATACAAATTTAGGGCAACGATCGTGATTTAAAAATGTACGAAAACTTACAAAAAGTCATCGTGAAATTTACATTGTTACCTACTATGCGATGTCGAAAAATTGCAGATCTATATTTGTGGCACCTAATTGCGATATGCTAAATAATTTGACTAAATAATTAAACTTTTTTTGCTTGGAACACATGTAATGAGAGTAATGTAACATTTAATAATTTTCTTGAACATCAGGAATTTCTCACGAAACACAAAAATCAGTTTTTTTTATTTTGCAGACAGGCAGATTTTATTGACCCAACAAAAAAAAAAAAAAAGAATGGGCTACAAGAAAAATTTTGCGTTTTTTAAGGTCCGCGACCAGTTTTGCTGCAGTAAATGTATTCTTATTTTTATCAGAATTCTTTGTTTCAGAAAGTTAATTTTCATTTCACCTCATTCAGACGTATATTTCGTTGGCTACACCAAACTTTTATCTCGGCGAGTAGAAAAAGTTTTTAGAACAAAAAAAAAAAAAAAAAAAAAAAAGGAACCTTCTTTATCTAAAGTGAATGTAATAATCATTTCCAACTCAGCCTACATTCACAGACCAAGTCCATGAAGGCAGTTCTTTACGGCTGTGAATGTTGTTTAATCTTATTTTTCAAGCGCGAATTTAGTCGGTTGGTTTGGCGCCGTCTCCTCAGGTCTTACCTCTTTTTTTTTAAAGACTGTTTATTTTATCACTCCGCTTCCCCCTTCCTCCTTCCTCACCATGGCAACGAGCTGTGAATAAAGACTAAGTTGTCCCCGCGGGGCCTCGCGGCTGTGAAAAACTTCCATTAACAGTCGCCGCTGAAGCTTGGATTGTCTCCAGGGAGTTACCTCCCCCTCTTCACCCCTCCTTCCCTACCCTGTACAATGAAATTTTCTTTTTGAAGAAAAATACGATAAAACGAGCGCATTAATGAAACGAACTTGAGTAACAATTGTGCAAGTAACTATTTATTTTTGGAGGAAACAATTCACGTTAATAGTATTGTACTTCAGAGCTGGTTCCAAATGTCATAAAGATCGGACTTTATTACCTTATTATTTGAAATATAACTACTCTCTTTGGAACTTCAGTTGAATATTTCTTATTGTACACCAAGTTTATAAATGTGTTAGGCCATCTGAAACTCCAGCTAGTCAGTTCAATGAAAGTAAAATTAAATTATCATACGATCCTTTAGCAAAATCACAAAATCTTAAATTAGTTAGCAAATTTCCGTTGGGCAGCTTCCAAACGAAACATTAAATTTTTTTTATCACTTTGCGCGCACTCGGAGGACGGATACAGTTATCAAGGGACGAAATAAACTGAACCAATAGAATCTCTTCTTACGTGTTTCACTGCTCTGGTTGCTACACGGAATTCCATAGTTTCGATACTTTTCAGTTTGTCGTTATTTAATGTCAAGTGGCACTTTCTTATATTTTTAAAGAAACGTTATTAAAGTTAATATTCTATTTTCAAGTTAGTATTACTCCTACTATAAGTCGCTTTACAGACAAACTGAGCACACATTTTCGGCTTAGTTTTCCGCAAGCTATCGCCTCACAGAAGTTACAGACACCGTTCTGATATAGCTATACAACATACGTGGCCAAGGAATGTGTGCGATCAGCCAGAGCTGTAACGCAGGGGTGGATGTTAGATGGTGGGAACCACACATAGGCTTGGCAATCCTGCGAGTAGTTAAGGCGTGGGAGAACAGGGCTTCCGTGGCGCCGGCGCGACGTCTTGCCCTCCCGCTCGGACGTCATAAGGCGCACCTGTTCATCCCCTACCAGCGGTGGTAATCTAGTTAAGTGGAGGCCGCCGCCCTTAACAAGATCGTGCGCTCTGTCGTCGGCGCGATGATGCTACCGGGAGGAGAGGATGCTGGAAGGACTCCGGTACGGCGAGGGAGGGGGGACACGGAGTCTGTAAGGAGCAGGAGTGTAATCAGGAGTAAGTGCAGGTGGCAAGCCTGCGTGTAGGTAATACTGCAAGATAAAGATAAAAGAGCTACGGAAGGAGGAAGGGGGGTTAGCCGGCTTGCTTTGGGCGAGAAGGAAGCCTACGCTGGAATTTGCAGGAGTCGCTTAACGGATCTCGTCTTCTTGCTTGCGGTTAGCTCGTAAATCCTGGGTTAATGTGCGCCTCGCGGCCTGGAGGGAGTTTCTCGTAAGTTTACAGCCCTGCATGCTCTAAGGGCGATTGTTGAGCACGTGCCGCGTTTCCCATCGCCTCTACCTGCAATGCACTAGCCGGCCACACCGTAGCGTAGTTATTATGGCGCAGGGCTATGGTGCGAGAGGTCCTGACTTCGAATCCTGGCTTGTTGGGTTTTACGTTCACCTTACTTTACCCTCTTCGGCTCTTGGGAGGGAGAGCTAGATGCTAAATTATATTTATAGATTTTCTGCAATAACTTCTGTTTTAAAATATTTTTGGTAAATGTAGCAATATTGAACGATAGAAAATTTTTACAATGAATATCAGATATCATAATGATGTTATATGTTTATCTTATATTGGACTTGTAGTCTAATCATTCTTGAAAGTTAACCTATAATTACCTTTCAATGATTCTGCATAACAAATTAACGAAAGATTCCATTATTATGTATGTCAAGCAGTTTACCAAGAATACATGTTATGTCTTGTCAAAGGGAAAATTTTGACAATACAACTTGAATAAATTTTATGGCTTGGAGAAGGAAAATACAAGAAAATTAACTGACACTCCCACTTAAGGCGGCCGCTTACCCCACGCTTCAAATGCGTTGCAGTGTGTTCGTAAACTGATTTTTTCAACGAAAATATTCCACGTGTGCCCATTCTGCCAACGTACGAAAATAAACTTCAGACAAGGTCGGAACCTCATTGTTAAGACGCCACACTAATTAAAACCATTGTTTCTCAGCCCTCCAACATGGCTAAAAACCGCCTTTTCAGACTTCCGTACTTCAGAATACACTAACTGGATATATGCAAAACTCAGATTGCCACCTGCACTAAACTGAGTTGCAGATTTTCCACCAATAAAATTATATGGTCACCGCTTAAAGTCCCATTATAGTAAAAACTATGCGGCGGGAAGCTTGCACGCTAGTTCAGAGCTTGGCTCGTTGAGGCGACGCAGCATTTGATGCGCGCTTCAAGCTCGACCTTATAGTTCCTTCGCTTTTGAGTTTCTCACGCGCGGGTAGGCGGTGTTCTAAGACCTCATATTGAAAGGCCGACTCACCTCACCTCATCTAAGGCACTAGTTGACAAAATGATAACGTGACTTGATTTCGGCTGGTTTTACTGAGTTGACCAATTTGACAGGTTGATATTTGGTTATTTATACTTGGAGACTGGAAAAATTCGCGATTCATAAACATTTATGCTAGCCTTCAAAAAATATACACCTACTCAAGCAAACAACAGCCTTTTATTGGCTCCTCGCTGACACAGTGGTACAACATGAACTGTAGCCTGCATTTAGTTAATTCGTTATAATTTGGCTCAGAGCTACGTAAAGGGTGTCAAATACTTTGACAGCCAATTTCTTTAGTTGCGGGAAGGAGGTCTAGCTTTCACCCGAAAGAAAAAGCGAATTTTTCATGTCCCTTGCGTGTGTTCGGAAACGTAATACTTCAACTCCAGGCATACTTTTTTTTTAAATCGTCGTTAATTTAAAATGTTTATACAGTTTTATCAGGGATAGTAGTTTCATGCAATTTAGTTGTATTGTAGTTGCATAGCAATAAGGCGCACAATAGTAAACACTGTGTTGGAGCTTACTTATAAGTAGGGAGGGTAAAATGTCTCAAGTTCTATTACGGGCATGCTGGAATGAACAGTCTTGTGTACACTCGAGTCCTGACCGTTTGTCAATTAACTGATATTCACTGGAACAGCATGATCGAGGTGGAATTAACTATGCATAGCACAGTGGATTTTAACATGCAGGTCAATGAATTTTCGAAATTGTCCTGTCCTTACCAATGTGTAGGGCCACAATTTTATCGCTGAAAGATTTTTACTACACTTAGTTTCAGTGTCTCACGTGCACATCAGCAGCTGTGCTTCATGGTTATTGGCAGCGTGTCTTTGTTCAGGCATGTCTCTCTTTCGACTGCACCAATCTGAATTATATTATTGTGACTCCGTACGTCTGTAATTTGCCTAGGAAAATGAGAGTAAAATCAATCAATCACAGACGATGTAGCAGAGCTGCAGATGTTCACATAACGCATTGAAATTAAATGTTTCACAAATATGTACGGCATAACATCGTGTTTCTGCTTATACATCTTCACAGGGAATTGTTTCCCAGGTGTTTAAAATTACCGCAAATAATTCAGGACTTAACATTCAAAAGGGGCTAACTACCATTTTCCACAAAAATGAGTTAGGTTCATGTAAAGGTGCCAAAACATTAGGTGGAGGACGTACCTAAAGTGCTATCTCCTAGTGATATTCATGTGCGCCGTACATCAGCACAATTACATGGTTGGAGTAACATCAACACATTCTAGTCCATCGGAAAAATATATATTGATGTTCATAAGTGTTTTGTATTAATTATTGTTCGATTGCTCCGATTTACTACTTTCCTATCGTAAAAAAATATGTGAATGCAGTTGGCTGATTCGTTGTCCATTTGTTTGTCGCAATATACTGTATTCGTCATTATCTCGAAACTTGCCGTTTGGCACTTAGCCCCTTATGAATGTTATGTCTTCAATTTAAGAGCGATTGAAAATCCATAAACAAGAAACATCAGCGCTGGTAGTAATACTAGACAAAAATAATAATTCTGGTGCATGAACGGTGATGTGGCGCAGTAAAGAGTCGTAGTTTTTACGCTAAACTTCTAGACTTGTTTCAAATATCTTTATCTGTTAAAATATGCACACTTGAAGTTATGCTATTGTGCATTAAAATATGTTTCGGTCCCTAAACAAATTGCTAAGAACGGCTATTTTAGACAGATGTATTCTTAAAAATAACAAACTGATTCGTAAACCAAAATATATCGGTAGGTTTTTTTTTTTACATTGCTCAATATACCAGCTTCGCGTATAAATGCTAGCACACTTGATGCGTTCAGAAGTGTCACCCGCGACAGAATATATTTTAGTCAGCGTTAATGTCTAGGTCTTTAGTGCTTGTTAGTTGACATGAGGTGAGTACGGAGTGGCGCTGGAATGAAATGACGGGGGAAACGAAATATCCCCGAGAAAACACGCCGGCTAACTGTATCGTCCGGTATGGTCGCCTGGAATCGAACCTTTATCGCCTTGGTGAGAAGCCAAAGTGTCATCCATATTTCATCTTTTTTTATTGACTCCAGTGGGTACAAATACATCAGGATATAGTGTTAGTTGCTAGCAATAAGAAAGAGGCAGTTATCCTATTCGTGACGATGAACCAAGTGAAATGTGACTGCAAGAATATTACAGTTATACAGCAACACAACACAACCATTTCATCTTGTCATTAAAAAGAGAATGGATTCTTCCTTTTACTTTAAAGAAACATTGAACGTTCTACAGCATGAGCAGATGCCTTGTTTTAGAAACACCTGATTGAAATACACTTTAGTGGTTTCACGTGAGTCCAAAATAAGTAGTTTTTATATTAAAAGCAGGAATTTTGCTATAGATTTTTACGCCTGCTCATTTAAATTGTTATGTAGTTTCAGCTGTCGACGTATAACATAATTATTGAGAATAGACTTTTACTTTACACGACCCACTTTGAGGTGGAACGAATACCGTCTGTTTTATTTATTTAATTTGTGCTTTAAAGTTAAATTTCAATTTATTTTTATATATCTGGCTACGGTAGGGCGTAGAAAATAAGTTGGTGTACAAGTATAAACATAACATTAAATTGGAAAATAGAAGAACCGAAAAATTATATTTTATTCTTGGGTACTACATGCCTAATTAATGAAACGTTACATTTATATTACATTTTAACTGTCCAATGAGTCACATTCGGCTTTCTGATAAAACCAAATTCACAAAATTTAATCGCAAATTAAATTTTGAGAACAATTTGAACAATTCCAAAGTAGCGTAGGATGTTCACTTGAATGTAAAGCAGAAAATAAGAAATAAAACGAAAACACTGTGGAGAAAGAAGAAATGATAGACAAATCGTGCATAAAACGAGCGCGAAACATGAAACGACATTTTAAAATAAACACATTTTACTATTAACATTCTGTTTCTGGAATAAAGAGTGGATAATATGTGTAGGTATGTTTGAAATGGCGTTTTGTGAGCTACTCGGATGCACGCTCTCAAAAATTAGTAAAGAAGAATTAGAAGATTTTATTATTCAATTTTTTTATTTAAATGGCGAAAAATAAAATCAATGTATTCATTTTAACTAGACCTCATATATCTAAAATAACAATTTCCTGGGTAGACTGCGGATATACGAGGGTTATTTTTTCCAACCTCCAATTAGCAGTAAAAAAATTACAGGAAATTAATTTTAAAATTCTTGTGCTGTCGAAAGGTAAGTTTCGTATTTCAGCTACGTTTCAACATATTCACAACGCATATTGAGACACTTATACCGATGCACCAGATTTTCAATATCCTCTGATACGGAAGTTGCCGCCTGCACATTGAATCCAGTCCGTTCAAACATTTTGGGCGTGGTAGGCCTACGAGGTGCATCAAATATTGTGATAGCAGTTCAGTTTCTACTTGGGATGCACACGATGCGATAACAAGAAAACCTTATCACGGAAGTACTTCTAACCCCCTTCCTCCAACACGTTCAGTGGCAGCAACTTTCTTTGTAGAGGATATCGAACAGCTGGTTCACCAGAACAAGTGTTTCAATTTTCGTGGTTATTATGTTGAAACGTATCTGGAAGATAAGCCTATCTTTCGACAGCATAATGGTTTTAAAATTAATTCCTGTTTTTTTTTTTTACAGCGCGTGGAAAATTGAAATAAAATAAACCTTGTTCGTTATTTTACAAAAGGAGTAAACGGATTGCCGTATAAAAATAGAAAAAAAAAAACAATAACTACTTCATACATCACCGTACATTAACTCGTTAAGGAAGTTACACCGTAGAAATTCGGTTTATCAAATAGTTTTAACAAAAATAATAAATTCAACGTGAGACTCAAGATCGGATATTATTTTAAACAAAACCTTACACTTGAAATAATTGTGAAGTGTTTTCGTTACTAAACGTAAATTGTTGAAATGAACGTACATTACACGATCACCAAACCGTCATGATTGTGGATGACTGTCAGTTAGGAATAGAGCGGTTGTTTGTAAAACATTGCACTAGACTGCACTATATGTAGAGATCGTTAAACGACGGTAGTGCGTACACATAACTCGCTGGAAAACTACAATTTCAATTACATTCATAATTCATAAAAGCACAATTTAAACTACATTCACAATTCATAAATGTTTAATATTAACACTCTATATCAATTCATCGAATTTAAATTGTAACACGTTCAAAAAATTGAGTCTGTATTTCAGGCAAAACAAACGAAGAATTTCCGTTATGGATTCTTTATGAACAATAGTATGCGAGAAACATTTCTTTAAGTTAATCCGACACAATAATTCCTATGCTTGTAAGTAAGGAAACATCGATAAGATTGCTTACGTATTATTTTCATATTTATTTTATGTACTATAGATGGTTCGGGATAAAGTGAGCACTGAAAAAAAAAACTGTTAAATTTCTATTTTCAGCCAATTCGTATCTTTCCGCGCGTAACGGCTAACGACGGGAAATATCTAACCTCTCTGGACACGTCACTTTATGTTTGCGCGTGTAAGATAAGTTGTACGATCAGTATGAATCGATACAGTTTAATAAAATAGTTTATTAATTATATAAAATACAATTTTGTCGATTTCGGTTGATTTTGTTTCTGTATTGTTGGATTTAAATAGGAAAACACCAGGACTATATTGCGTAATCTTGCTGCCAACTATACAAGCAGTAAGGGAACTATATATAATGTTGAATTATATGCATCAACGGCTAGTGATATTTTTCAAAGGTTAAATTTTTAGTGCTCACTTTATCCCGAATGACCTATAATGATTTAAATACATGTGTTTCCACCATAAATGTTTTTTACTAATCCGGATGTCTACATAACAATCGCAAATTGCTGCTGCACATCTCAACGGGTCCCGCCCAGTAGATTTACAGTGATTATGAAAAAAAAAAAAATTATTCAACATGATTTTCGTATCGAAGAATCTGTACACTTTTTTTTATCACAAATACATAGTAAATTTAATATTTTTTGTTGCAATATATCAAATAGTTTCTAAGATTTTTGCAACTTACGGCCTCGCTCTTTAGTTTTTCAGTGGTTTCGAAAATATTTTTAACGCAAATAAATACATTGGCCCTATACCAAAAAGTCATTCTTACAGTCTTAACACTTATATAATATCATTGTTTGTTTTTGAATTTTTCTGTTACAATACACCACACGGAGTTTTAGATTTTTGCCCCTGCAATATCACATATTTCGTTGTGAAAATAAGCCGAAATGAAGCAAAATAATTATTTTGCTACCAAACGGTACATTATTTAAATAAATGCTCAGCTTAAATTGTGAATCGTACGACCGTACACAGTCTCAAACTTTTTCAAAGCATTTGGTTAAAAAATATTTGAGTTATTTGCAATTGTTTGAAATAAATGAAAGACCCTGGCATTAAGTATCACCAATTTGGTTATGTAATATTTGTTTGCGAACGAACGGTGTTTTAATTTGCAAAACGTCAATAGTACATTCAGTTAAGACGTTCTTAATTTTTTTTTCTCAATGTGAAGAAAAATGACTACCGTTGCAAGGTCTAAGGCTCGGTTTCAGTCGCCATATTGAATTTTATTATTTTTCTCTCTTTTTTGGAATGCTAATAAAAAAAATGTTAAATATGCGATTATACCTCAAATTATATTTACATTTCGCTACAGTACAGACCTTGCGATTTAGCTGTTAACTTATTACTACGCCGCATTGTGTGTGGCAAATTTTTTTATATTCGTAATTTGCCCGACAAATTGCGACCTGACTATACATTACTAGCTCTATTCCATGCTTGTACTGTAGCTCAAGGTAAATAGAATTTGCGGTATAGTCGCCGGTTTAACATGTTTCTTCTCAGAATTCCACAAAAGCAAAAAGTAATAAAATTCAATGTTGCTTTAAGTTCGGCTGTTCAGTGAAAAGAGCTGACTTTATCGTGATCCGTTTGTACAGAGGCTAGCTAGCCTGTGCTGGTTGTCAGAGCCGCTGGGGAACGAATGTCGCGCGTGGTCAAATGTGAGCGAGTTCATCTCGCCAGCCTCCACTACAGCAAGATGAATGGTCCACGCACAGCTCGCCAGCGAGGCATCTATCTCCCTTTGAGCTGCCGGGCAATACTAACTGCGCCCTAGTTCAACGCCACGCCTCTGAAAGAGTGGGAAATATTCTCTGCTCTCGGCCGAGTTCGTGCCAACTACGCCAGCTTTACTGCTTTCCGCTTGCAGGAATATCACTTCCCCGCAGTCTCTCTCCCATGCTCGTTATACAGCCTGTCCGAGGTTCACCTACAATTTAGAAAAAAAATCGCAGTATATTCAATCAGTGAAAATGTTTGTCAACTGTAATGCAAATAGAAACATATGCATGTCAGCCATTTGTTACCACACGAAGTATATATTTATTTTCTTTTAGGTGCTTCGTCTTGCTAATTGCCTGCGTAATTTTATCTGTGGTGTCCGTTTTATTAAGATTTAAATTTTTTCCGTTATTTATTTTGAAACTGTATTTATATTTTTTATTTATTTGTGGAATTTGACTAAATTTATTTATTATATTTTTATGTACACAGAAAAAACAGTTTTGTAGTGGCTACAAAATATTTTGTCAATTTAGTCCCTACTAAAAATATTTGTGGTGAACACTAAATATTTTGTTGTGTTCAGTAAGTTGTTTTTTGGTGATTACAAAGTAATAAACAATACAACAAAAAGTTTTGAGGCCGCTGTAAAATATTTGGTGTACACCACAAAATTATTTGGTAGGGTTCAAATTGACAAATTATTTTGTAGCCACTACAAAACTGTTTTTTTTTTCTGTGTATTATCGTAAAGTGAGATTACTTTTCACCCCCTGAGTAACTTTGTACCACCCCATTAAATTATTTTTAAGTACAAATTATAAAACACTTTTTAAGTAAAGTAATATCGTTTATGACTGCTGCGTAAGGTGAAAGTTTAGTCCCTTTAAGAGGATGCCAACAGTTATTTTAAACGAAAAATTGTGGTGTAATGTTACCCCATAATATGGCAAAGTAAACCCCACCTTGCGCTATTTATTATTATGTTATTTGTTGGGTACTACCTCCCACATTTGACTTTTTTATTTTAAGTAAGGAATGGAAAAAATTCGTGAGTTCATAACCGTAACGTTACAATCAACTGGTCATTCATGGTCTGTTGTTCCAGTGGGTAGCAGCTAATGGACAAATGATCAAGGCTTGAGTATACAATGAACAGAAGATTCTAACATTCCTGTCATCGAGTTCGAGAAATATTAATTTCCCTGTTTGGGAAATTATATATCTGAAATGGCGTACATTCAAAACAGTTTGTTTCCACGCGCATTAATATCTCTTTCAAAGTCAGGGGCATTTTCAGAGTCGGTTACAGTAGTAAAATTTGCAGTACCGAAACTTCTGAGTGGTCAATTTGCACATGTCATAGTTTAAAGTTTATTTTCGCGCCATTCAGTCACGTTACGGCGAGTCGCTGACGGTAACACTACACGCCTTTTGAATGCCTTGTTCTTAAAGGCGAAGAGAGAAGTGGTGAGCGAGCAAGAATCGCCCTTATGTTAGCGCCCAAGTAGTGGCGTAGCCAGGATTATGTAGGGATGGGGGAGGCTAACTTGCGATATATATCATGAACACCGGAACGTCTTTAAGGTCGTTCACGTGGTAAAACATCACGATTTTATATTTGCACGACATAGTGTTCGTTTTATAGACGTTACTTATGACTACATTCTTCCACTTGTAAAATATTTTTAACTCTCATAGTTCTCCCATCGTGATATGACAAAGTCAAATTTTGCAAGTTATGTGAACGTATAAATAACAATAACCAAGGGACTAACCCGGATAAAAAAAATTACCCTAAAATTTGTTATTGTGTGCCATATGCTAAAAGATTTAAAACACACTGTGACTTTTCTTTGTACAATAAATAAAAACCTGAAAATTATGTCAATTTACTTTATTTATGTCAATTTTTAAAAAATACAAAAGGACTTTGTTGTGTGTTTTTAAATATTTTATCATATGGCCCATAATATATCATTTCAGTGTAAATTATTTCATTCGGCTCAGTGCCTTGGCTTTTGTTATTACTATGTTCCCGTAACTTCCAAATTCTGACATTAACATGCCGCTATGGAAAAAGTGTAAGAGTTACAAAAATTTTACAATTGGAAGAATGTAGTAACAAGTAACGTATATAAAACGAACACTATCTCGTGCAAATTTAAAAATTATGCATTTTTGCCATGTGAACGCCCTTAAAGCGAGGGGTCCGGTGGGTATTACACCGAGAAAATTTAGATCCCAAAGTGCAAAATATTGAGGTTTTACTGTTTTCGTAACGAAACATTGAATATTTTACTATTAGAAGTACTTAATATTTTTCATAATTTTCAAAAAGGTGAAGCGGGGGTTTGTAATCCTTATCCCGCTCCTTTCGTTACTTCACTGTGCCCAATTGTTCCCAAGTACAGATAGCAACCAAATTACACCAATCAGGCGGAGGCTTTATGGAGGGAGAGGATCAGACAGCAGGCTTAGCGAACTGCGCAGAAGTTGGCCAGCCTGCCAGTGCCCCAGCCCCTGTTATCCGGGGGCGTATCTTCAGTTCCGCATGTCCTGCAGCTGACGACATTCTTTTGTCTCCCAGCCCCCATCTTCTTTTCCACCCGGCACTGTTTGCGAGAAAGCTTTTTAGGCAGTCGCATTTCTCGCTTCCTCCCCATCTCTCAACACTCCTCTCACTTGCAAACTCTTCAGCCAGCGAAGGACATCTATCTTGTTTCTAGTCCCGCAGCAATAACACCGAGACCTCGCTTTGCTTAAAAGGTCCTCCGAGATAAACTGGGACTTTCAAAAGCAGTGTTCCTTAAATGTCTCCAGTCCTCGAGGCAAGTAAACGATGGCTGCTTTCTGAAGAAAAGCCAGTAGAGAAAATGCATTTAACTGATCGAGTTATTGTTTCTAGAGAAATTGTAAACCTAATATTAATAAGGTTTGGAAAATGTAATTGGCTAGACAACACATATTTTTATCGTACTCAAAAACACAAGTGCATGACAGATAAATTAAGTTTCTTGTCTCTCACATAAATGTTGTTGGCATATAATAAAAACTGTTAAGGAATGGCATTAACAAAGAAAGCACATAATGTGGAGTTAAATTCTAAGGTTTACTTTAGAATGTAAAATTTAGACTTAACAGTGCATAAAAAATGAAGGTCACAAAAAATATGTCATCAGAAATGTTAGACTATATTGAAGTAATGTGGAACAAAATACATTAGCGCTAGGATATATATATATATATATATATATATATATATATATACACACACACACACACACACACACACACACACACACTAGCTGTCCCAATGCGGTTTCGCCCACGTGTAGTATAGAAAAGAGTAACTAACTTTTAATTACGTATTAATTGGTGGTGTTACTATATTATCTGTATATTTTTAAAACAACACATACGAACAGCTTCATCCAGTCCACTTCGCTTAGCGCACTTTAATTGCATAACATCTTTGTTTTTAATTCTTCTTTATAAAATAGCTGCACGGCTGCGGCTTTGCCCGCGTGAAATTATGTAATGTGAACAGAAACTCTGGATAAAATATGTGATGAAGCATTTAACAGCTAGTGTACTCAATAACAATGAACTATAAATTGTCTTAGCTCAGTGTAAAGAGCGCGCGCAATATGCTCGTTTGATGTCATAGTAATTCCCATCGCAAAGTTTTGCACGGGATACGAACCCGTAACCCCACTCCTCCCACACCACAAACTTTATATAATACCTGAGTGGATGCTTAAAGGCAGGCCATGATAATTCTTTAGTATGTAGGGGCTACAGTCCAAAGAGGTGTTATTTTAGGTTGGCAAAGAGAAACCACTGCTGAATTATTTCTCCGTGATCATTCTTTCTTTCGGGAGACTGTAACATTTTACTGCTTTTACATCCTTAATTTTCGAAATTCATAAAATCCTGAATTTGATTTGTAGATATTTACATAAGCTTCATTCTTATCACAAAATCAACTCGATATCTCAACGGGTATAAGCGGTACAGATAATTATTTGAAAACATATTTTTTTAACAGCTTTCAAGGACGAATTTCGAAAAATCCTGAAATTACCTTTTTGATATTTACGTGATATTGTTTTTAAAGCAAAAACCATTTTAATATTTCCACTGGTTGAGGAGATAAGTGGGATTAATTAAAAACCCGTTTTATTTTTTTAAGAGCTTTGAAGGACGAATTTCGAAATATTCTAAAACTTCTTTTCAGATATTTACTTAAGAATCATTTCAAAGTAAAAATTACGTCACTACCTGAAATGGTTAAGGAGAAATCATGGATTAACGAAAAACATATTTTACGGCTTTTCACCTCCTTAATTTTAGAATTTCGCAAAATCGAAAAATTAACAAATATGAATTTGTTTGCGCAATATTTTGACGTTAAAAAAATTATGACAGCTTTCCCGGTCAAGGCGATATCAGGGATTCTTGGAAACACATTTCACCCCTTTTCACCCCCTTAATTATCGAATTTCGAAGATCCATTGTTAGAGGGTGCGTACGCGGCAAGGGGAAGCTTCCTTCAAAATTTCATAGTTCTAGTAGGTCCAGCGGTTTGGGCTGTGCGTTGATGAGTGAGTGAGTGAGTGAGTGAGTGAGTGTGTCAGGACACTTCATTGTATGTATTAAGATAAATCAATGCATTTTTGATGTCATTTATTTACTTGTTCAACGTTGTTGGTTTAGGAAAACCTTGCATAAATATAGTCTTAAAGATAGTAGAGTGTGCAATTAGAGATAAAACTTGCCCCGCCATATTTATATCAAAATCCGAGACAAATAGGCCTACTTCAGAACGGGAACAATCCAGCCAAAACTGGAAAAATGGGAAACCTATTCAGGTGAAATTCTTAAGGTGGCTGCCTATGTGGACGCATTTTGCGCGTTCGGGTCCAACCAGTGCGGCGAACTTAAAAGTGACACAGCACGATAATAACGCCTAATCCTAGCCTCTAGGCGCAAGTAATTGAACTGACGTGCATTCTTGTCTGTGGTAACTCGACTCTTAGACATTCAGTTGTGACCCTATCATTTGATGACGTTATATTTCAGTTTAAGGTGTTATTTTACCCACGCAAACATTTTTAATTATTTTGAGTCGAGATATCATTACAAACTAAATAAGTATTTTGAATATACGCCATTGCAACAAATGATACCGTAAACCGGGATTACTTTGACCTAGCGGGGTAACTTTGACAACTCAAAATTTCGGTTTTTTTATCTTATTTAATGACGAAAGTTTCAAGCATTAGCTATAAGGATAAAAGGAATTATTTAAAATACTCGACTCAGATTATCTGTTTATTTACCAGAAAACCCAAAAACGAATATGTTAAATTGTCAAAGTAACCTCGAAAATGGTCAAAGTAACCCCGGTTTACGGTATGTCACAGAAAATCAGAGAATACAAACAAGCAAACAAGTAAACAAAGAAAAGGACTTGATTTGAAACTGGCAAACATAGGTCAATATATGTATTATTCCACAAAGAATTCAGTCAATGAGTTACAAGAAAATAACTGAACACAAACGAGCTCCGAGGCACCAAATAATAATACAAGGAATAATGAATTAATAACTCATATTATTCCACAAAAGGGATTCCATCAGTAAGTTCGAAACAACAGATTACTGTGACTGGAATGAACCATAAAAACACATTTTTCGCCATTTCCCGCCTCATAAAATAAGCTTCAAGGATTACTGGAAGACCTGAAGTGGTTATGCACTCGTATAACGTTTTCTAAAATGCTATTCCTAAGCAGTATCACTTATGTACGTTTCACGAATAAACTTGGGTCGGCCGAAGCTCAGGACAATGTTAGGCTGTTAAAGCAGGCAGTCAACTTAAGCAGAAAGTCATCTGTGTGGTGAAAATTACAGGTGTGATAGGAACCCTTCTTAATTTTGGTTAAAATGAGATGCATATGTCCATATAGAACTAAAACATGAGCTAGATTAACTCCACTATGGTTACAGAAGAAAAGAAATACCCCGTGTCGGTTATCATATCCTTGTGAAAATGTCTTAATTTTTGAAGGCGAAACCTCGTCAAGATTACCTTTGCCATGACGTGACCTATGTTTCGCAAGTAATTTTCTGTAAACTTACAATATTGCAGTGTTTTCGTGAGTATGCCGGGTTAGCATGTTTGGTAATACTGTATGGCCTCTATGACTTATAGTTTTTTTTCGCCAGACTAAAGGGTTATATCATATATCATACTGGTGGCTTTGTGCTGCAGAATATAATGTCAGGACTCATACAGATATGTGCATACATATCCACTTGTCTCACGTTTGAAATCCCGCCAAACTGAGAGAATAAAATTTTTTGTAGCTTCCTGTAGGGTGTTTCATTATAATAAAAATGGAATGGCAGCCAGTTTGGTTACCGTTACAATTTCGATTGTCCCTGCAACAAAGCTCTTGGTATCTTAATGTTAACAGAGCACATTGCTTTTTTACCCAGTCAGTTAGTTTTTACAAGTTCTATGAACTTCGTCTCTTGTCTGGTAAGAATGAGCAGAAGACTTAAAACTTTAAACATACCTCAGAACTGGAGGACAATGCAATATAAGAGGGGAAAAAACTGTGAAAATAATAATTATTCAAAAATAAAAAGAATTAAAGCACACACATACACACACGCGACTAAAAAGTAGGAAATGATTTTAGTTTTTTTTAATACACCACGTTCTTTTAACAGACTAAAATTATTAAAATAGTTTCTTATATGAAAATACTTAAAATATTTGAAACGAATGAAAAACGGGGCGCATACAAATACAGTTTAGATATTGGACGCATGAATAGCTCACGTAAGTAAGAAACTGTTTTTTTTACTGCAAATTATTTAAACTGTCGTTTGAGTTTTCTCAACGGCATCTACATTCTACATTCCTATTGCATGCGTTCTATGTTATTTCCGTTTTACTTCTTTCAAGTATTTTCATTGAAACTATTTGATACATTTTGTCTTTCATAAACGTGGTATATTAATTTTCTTAAAATATTATTTTTAAAATAATATATGGTTCGTTCTACAATTCGCATTGTTCATCACTTTTGATTATTGTACTTATTTTAACAAATGGCAGTTCCTACAACATTGTTGTTTCCTCATTTCATATGGCTGGCTCTTGTGGTCCAAGTTCTTCCTAACTTGCTGTAGTCTGCTCATGACTGTTCTAAGACACCACTGGGCGTGTAGGCACGTGCATGGAGTATCGTAGTGTCGCAGTTTGTTACGCCGACTTTAATTTGGCCTGTTGTCGGCGGTGCGAGCTGCGGTAGGGAGACGACGTCGTCGGCTATATGTACGACATTGGTGATAATTCCTGCGACGTTACACGTCCTGCGGGCTAGCAGCTTCGCCGCGGTTACGTCGTAAATACTCCCTCCATTCTCCCTCTCCCTTTATCTTCACTTCGCTCTCACTTCCTGTGTTCCTATCTTTATCCTTCTCACTCACTCTCTTTCCCTATAACAGTATATCTTTATTTCTCTCTCTTTACCTCTCTTCATATATTTATCCCCTTCTTTCACTCTCTCTATATATTTTTCGTTACCTATCTTTATATCTTCCTATCTTTCTTTGTCAACCTCACTCTTTCTCTGTCCCTCTCTCTATATCTATCTTATGGTTTTTCTCTCTGACTATCTCCCATAATCGCCCTCCTTCTCCCTGACCCTAAAGAAATATATTTTAATCTCTCTTTCTGTCTTTATCACTTTTCTGTCTCTCGTTTCTATCAAAATTTATCTCCCTCCATTTATCTTTCTCTCATTCTGTTTATTTGTTTCCCTAGAATTAAAAAAGTACGTTTGCACGAAGAACAATGCTTGGAAATTTTTCTTATAACTGTACATGTTTGAATTACAAGTGGACGTTCACTAAATATTACATGTATAGGTGCCACACGGCAAGTTCAATCTTTTAAAAAGAACGTTTTGACAACTGGCACAGTTAATTGTACCGTTATTACTGTGCAATTATTTAAAATGAAGATAATAACTTATGTTTAATCTGAAGTAATTGCACTGTTCTAAATGTAATAGTTTCTGTGACACTTTTACAACAGTTGCGTTTATAAAAGACTAGCTGGCCCTGCGAACTCTGTTTCGCCTTAGAGGCAATAAGTAAGCAGATTTTGGATCAAGTATTTTAATGATTCTTTATTTTTCATGTATTTTGGTGCATAGGTTGCACTCTTCATTTGTTTTATTATCAGGCGCAATAACAAACAACGCAGATGGTCTTCCTACCCGTGAACATGCTTTGTCGGGAAAGATTCGATCGTCTTGGTCGCGGCATTGTCAATGATGATTCAAAGAGAATACAAATTACTGATTATTACTGATTATTGATTTCTGTCAAAATTTATAATTATTAAATTTTCAAACATACTTATCCATAGACAAAATTATGTTTAGCTGTCATTTGCGTTTTGTCATTCCATGTCATATGCGTTTTAATACCACATTTTATAGTCACTTGTATTCTCTTTGACTTCACACGGGAACTCAGTCGAACGGGATAAAAAGTATCCTATGTCCTTCTCCTGGTTCTAAGCTACCTCCCCACCAATTTTCAGCCAAATCAGTTCAGCCGTTCTTGAATTATAAATAGTGTAACTAACACGACTTTCTTATATATATATATATATATATATATATATATATATATTTAGTATATCTTACGGCATCTACAGTAATAGGAAGAATGATTTTAACAACTGTCAAATATTTTCAAATTAATATTACAAACTTTTTTTACGGCGAGTGATCTCAAGCGTTTGTCTGAAAACACTATTAGTAGACTTCTCGCTGCACTCTCAAACGTATACAGATCTGTGACAGAGTGATTTTTCTTTCGTCAATCTCTCCTTTAAAGAATGATCTTAGGTATTTTCTTTCCCGTACTTTACTCTAACGAATACTCTGCAACATTTACAATTTTTACACTTTTTAGTAGAATAATAGCTGGTGGTTTATCCGTTCCTAAATATTCCGCTGTGAGAAATTCCATTTATACTTTCTCTGTTTTGACGAATGCTCATATTCTTCCCATCCCTGTATTCTTTGATTCTGATTAATAATCGGTAGTCTTTCCAATAATACACTGTCTGCTTTGAGGAATGTCATCGGGTATTTTTCGAAAGACGTTCCATATTTGACTGTACCTATCGGAGTAACGTTTCTGCGATGCCACACGTCTGTGGTTTGCAGTAAAACGACAAGACGCGTAAGAGTTGATAACATCCAATCACTGATCACGAAGAAGCGCTGCAGATGTCCACACAAAAAAAAACTGGTGCAGGAATGTTTCGTTAAAAAAATGGGATGCGGGATCCTACCTGTACAATGAAAACTTTGTCATCATTTCCGCGGAGTGTTTCAAACAGTCTATATTGTGAGGAATGGTTATTGCAATTAATTTGTAGACTGTATAAGAAAATGTTGTGTAGTAACATATAATTGTTTTACAGAGAACAGCCTAATTGCTTGCCTTATGAAGAAAGATATCCAGCAGTACAGAACTTCTGTAACACGTGCAAAGATCCCTTTAACTCGGTCTGTGGTCAACCTGTACGTGAATGAGAAGGTGTGAAGGGTGGTGTGTGTGGAGGATGGGTAGTTGTTGTGTAGACACCAGCAGGTGGGTCTGCTGTGCTTGAAGCTCGTGGTTTCCGACGTCCGCTGGCTCGTTTGATCCTCCTACCCGCGGACACAGGGGGTAGCAGACCGCGGAGAACAGGGGGGTAGCGCTCCCACGGTTGCCAACACCGCAGGGGATAACACCGAGCCACCGGCAGTTCGCGGTTACCTCGGCCCTTTTGGTAGCACTGCACAGTTGCGCCTCTGTTTATCCGCAACGTTCAAACCTATACCTCGTGCAGTTCAGATTGTGCACCCGAGAATAGTTCCCATCTGTACTGTACATTTTTAAATGAGATACACGTGCTGTATTATGCTAATTGTATGACTGGATTTATTTGCTTGGACATACTCCATTGCGAAATAAATGACTGTCAAAAGAAAACTAGAAATAAAAATAAGACAATAAAACATAAATAAGCAGAATATGCTTTAGTCATCAGGATAAATACACAACATGAAATTCCGAAACGGGAATCTAGTCAGATAAAACAAGGAACAAACAGAAAAACAAAAGAAATAACAAAAATATGAACTAAAAGAAACTTAAGTTGACATGCGACACAACGATGAAACGAAACAAAAACACAAAGATGTCGGACACAAACAGAAAAAACAACAAACAACACAAACGATGAGACGAAATAAAACACAGTAGTTTTCCGAACAGTCAGTATGAACGACGTTTCGGGAACTGGAATCTGTTCCCGTCATCAGGTAGACACACAGGGTTCAGGAACACGAGTGCGACTGATGAGGAGACCGGAAAAACCATGTATATATTGTATTGTATACGTAAGAAAAGTATACATTTTACTATGTATTTACAGCACGCTTTTATTCTTTATTAATTTAAATTACGAACCTTGAATTTTCGCGAATATATATTTTACCTAATATGTTTCAGTAGCTTACTTTCACAACTGATTGGGTGTTTAAACTCTCGCAAGACTTGGGGTTCTCTCCTCCAGTCACAGACGTGTGAGGTCTCCTACGAAGCAGGGCTGATAATGTGGACATATGGTACTGAAACAAGCTTGAGAATATATATTCTAGCAGAAATGCAGGGTACCTCATGCAAGGATGTTAGTTGTTATTAGCTAGGATGTGTCTAAATGCTGAAGGACAGTTGCGGATAATCGAAATGAGGGGTTAATAGTTACGATATCAAGATATAAGAAGGACAGGATACAGATAATTTAGTTGTAGGGAAGGCATTTTTCATTCATTACTATAAATGAAACATTACTAGTTATGATTTATTGTGTAAAACTTGAATGTTTACTGTGCTTCTACGTACGTTCAACTTACCAAAAGATTACTGGCTTTCGAGTGTCTTAGAAATGTTAGCCAACTAGACTGAGCCAATAAGAATCCTACTATTATATTGTAATATATTATGCCTTTTGTTGGTCTGCAGACAGCTACGTTTGTAAGAAACTACAGAATTTTCAAGGATACGTTAGCACAAAAATCTTTCGCGGTGTTCCAACATCGCTAAACATTACGTAAGGAACACCTACATGTTATAGTAATTCATTTTAAATTCCCACCTTAAATCGTTTCCAGGATGATTTCAAGTACCACTACGACGTAAGACACGCCCCTAGCGGCTGGTTCTTGAAGTTTGTGGCTCGATGGCTGGCCGCCATCTTGGACCACGACATTGTCGTGCAAAGATTAATGCAACACTTTGTTTTAATGTCTTATCAGCTCATCTACAGCGCTGCTTCGTGGTTATTAGCAGGGTGTCGTTATCCAGGTATGTCTCTCATATGGTTGCACCAATAGGAATAAGGCAGTTATAGCAGCATACGTCTGTGATTTGCCAGTAGAAACATAAGACAACTGAGAGTTAAAACTTACATTCACAGATCATGAAGCAGAGGAGCAAAAGTCACTAAAATAAATTGGTGCAAAAATATTTTCGCTATAAATTCGTGGCTCTAACGATAACATACACGCATACATTCAGACAGGCCACCCATAAACCGTTACTCTCGTCTGTATTGTTCTTTGCGTGTCCTAATTTACGGTGATTGTAGTGGGGAGTTCTGCTGTCACGGTGTCCACGTGTGAGTGAGAGAGTTTGGTCAGCACTTAACGTCGAGATCTTTAGCACTGGAGATGTGTGACGTGATGTGAGTATGAGCAGCACCGGAATGAAGGGGCGGGAAAACGGGAGAGCCCCGAGAAAACCCGCCGGGCCCAACGGCATCATCCGGCGCGATTCCCACATGCAAAAATCCGGGGACAGACCCCGCCGGGAATCGAACCCGGGAGGTGAATGGTCTGACCATTCGGCCACCGCGGCCCCATGTCCGCTCGTGTAGTCGAGGACTGTAGATTGGGATCTGGCCTGGTTTCAACATGTAATTATGAGAGTGTGTTCCGGCGGTCTTGCCAACAGTAAAATAACAACTGTAAAATACAACGTATGCTTCAAGTTATCCTACATACGAAGAAGCTATGAAACCCACCATTAACATGTACCGTAGCGTGAACCCTGGACACAGGCAACAGAAGATTCACTATCAGAAGGCGATGTCGTTTTCTAACTTAGTATTTTCACTGTAGTATTCGAGAGTTGTATATCACCTCAATTTGCAGGCTTAGACGAAACACATAGGATACATTCTGTATATAAATGTGAACATACCGCGTAATAATTTCATGTATTTAATGCTATCAACTGCGTCCCTGTCTAATATATTAGATATCACAATGCAATTTTAATAGTTATATTGTTTACTGTATGCAATGTACACAGTACATACGTAATTATTGTAAATTTATATGTTTTATATCCTGCGTGTTGATGAAGCCAAAGTACCATAACAATCTTCGCGAGGTTTTCTATAAATTAAAACAAGCAAATTCAATTTTTAAACAGATGATCTACTAAGTGTTGTTATTGAATGGTATGTGTTCCGCAAAGTAGTTATATTCCTACAACGTCAAATTGTGTTAATAACGATTGCTTTAGTAAAAAAAGTGGATGTTGCATTTTTCTATTTTTGTAAGTATTATCCTGCTGAGGAGTATTCACTGTGTTGTATACGCGCTGTATATAACAAGTATATTTTATTATTTATGTACTTACTGTTAATCGCGTTAGAGAATATCCTGTTCATTTTCCGTTTAGATTGTTACAAATTAATAACGTTTATTATTTAAACTTTGTTTTATATTCCTAAACTTTGTGTGTTTCTTATTACGTATACTCAGTCCAATTTTTACGTGGGAAAAGTAAATAATAAATTGTGTGGTTCAATTATGACAACAGAAGTAACAAACTAAGGTTTGAACGGAAATTAACCAAATTAGTTTTACGTAGTTAGCAATAAAATTCGCTATAGTCTAAACTAAAGTAATACACACTGAAAGAAGCTTCGATGAGGCTCCTAAACAAAATAATATTACTCCTAGAAATAGTTGGACGTAAAGAAAAAAATAATGGAATGACTTAAATTAAACATTTGCAAGTTTTTCGTTAAAATTAATTTTTTAATAATGCTGATGGTAACGTTAAAAGGTAAAAAATCTTCACATGGATATTTTACTATTCAATAACTAGGTGTACTTTCTGTAGTGCTGCACGTGGTTTATATATATATTTAATACTTTATTTGCCTTCCGCACAACAGCTTGTTGGTACAATACTGCACATTCCAAACATTTAAAGTTAACAAGTCGAATGTAAGTGTTAGTGACGGACGTTTGAAATATTGTTCAACTTTTATCTCAGAATAATGCCATATTTGAACAACATTAGTTCAGTGATTTATAAGCACGGACGGCGCCTCCAGAAGTTTAACTAAAGGGAGGCAATGTGTTCTGCGAATAGCAAAGCTCGATATAAACCCTCCAGAGACGGCGGGAGCGCCTCCAACGTCAAAAGTGATTTATGATTGGCTTTATACTATGTAGATTCTAATGCGCTTTCCTCCTTTCACAGAAACCTCGCCATATTTCACACTCAATTAAGCCTGGACCATGCAGCAGTAGGTATCTTCATGGCTTCTCCAAGCAGCATCGTAACGTTTGCCTTTTAACGGGCACATTTAATAAGTTGTAATATTTCACAACGTCAACTGAAATGTCTATGTAAACTACATAATTCTGTTCTTAGTTGATGTTTTGGCTATTGCACTGCAAAGCATTTTGCTCCTAATTGTATTATTTTTTAATTTGCAAATTTGTAAATGAAACGGTTGCTTCTGATAATTAACATAAGTTACTAAATCATTTTATTTGCTATACCGATTCATTACTGAATTCTAACTCGGTAAATAAAACCGCGTGAAACAATTTGCTCACAAGTAATCAATTTATTTAAAAACAACCTACTACATTTACGAGTACGTGTAATAAAATTCATGTAATTCATAACGCATTAATACAGCATGGAACACTTTGGTGCGAATTGTTAAAATATCTGGGGCCACGTTTAAAATGTAATCTGATTTTGTGCTTTTATACGCGTAAATTTTGTTGTTGTCCGTATTCAAGAGTCTCTAATAAACTCTATAGGTTTTATTGACGGCTGGCAGTTTTAACAAAGATCTGGTAATATTGGACTTAGTCCGCGTTTATTTGCAAGTTTGTTAGTTGTTCAGTGTTATCCGGACCCTACTTCGTGAAGACTTCGAACTATAAATACATTACATATTTTGAATGCCTTTGTCAGTTATTACTGAAACGACACATGTCTACTCTGTGCTGGTAACCTACTGATCTCTATTTATAGAACCTTCCCAATGTTCTGAAGCACGCAAAGTGGGATATCACGATATTAAGGGCGCAGTTCACCTCAGTTTTCAACGTCTTTTTATATTTTTATATTAGTAGCAGATATTTTTTTCTTATTTTAGACATAAATTCTGACTAAATCTTCCTCTTAGAAAATTGTCGTATCTCTCACAATTTTCTCGTAATGAATCATAAACGTCATAATTTGCACTTTACGGTTGTATGTACGCCACTAAAACCAACTGACATACCACACCGAAAAAATTCACAGTGTATAACGATGTTGTAGGCTATGACTTTGACACATATAAAAACCAAAATAAATGAATTTTTGTATTTAAAAAAAATTAATTTTTTAATTTTCATTTTAAAATTCAGCATTTTTATTAAATACAAATACGTATATATTTTTTATTTTTGTATGCTTCATTTCATAGCCTACAACATTGTTATACACTGTGAATTTTTTCGGTGTGGTATGTCAGTTGGTTTTACTGGCGTACATAAAACCGTAAAGTGCAAATTTTGACGTTTACGACTCTTTACGCGAAAACTGTGAGAGATACGACAATTTTCTAAGAGGAAGATTTAGTCACAATTTATGTCTAAAATAAGAAACAGTATCTGCTACTAATATAAAAATATAAAAAGACGTTGAAAACTGACGTGAACCGCGCCCTTAAGGCATATCATATTAGACATGATGTTATATCGAGAAAATGTTTTGTGCAAACGTTCCTTTGAAAACGTAATTTCTCGCCACATGTATGATTGGGCGATACACGTCTGGCATTCCGTGGCTGTCTACTGGAGAGTTTATTAGCCTATTGTAGGCTATTGGCTGAGGAGTGTAACTACATCTACCAGTGTATGTTTCACATACATGGCAGTGTTGAGTATAGTCATTGCTTAGCACTGCACACATTGGAACACTTCCACGCCATGCCACTGCTTAAACGCTATTTACGACCATACGTCATACGGTGTCCAGTTTGGCAACGCTGGAGCCAACGAGTAGGGACGAAAATAATTTTTCCCCACTTTATTTCGATTCATGCGCTCGTCTGCAGTTCTGCCTCGTGGTCAGTGGTTGGATATTGTAAACTCTCACGAACCTTGGGATTCTACAGGCGAATCACAGACGCGTGGTGTTGCTGGAACGCTATTGTAATTGGCTCAGTCAAATGATATACGGCTCTCCTCAAAGACACACTGGCAATAACCATGAAGCAGAACTGCAGATGTACACGTAAGGCACTGAAGCAAACCGGGGGAAAATTCTCTTCGCAGAAAACATGAGTCCTTACCAACGAGATGCCAGATCCCACGAGGCTGCTTGTCCCTGTTCCACAGTCCAACTCTGCACTGTAAGGGTTGGAAGGGTAAGCGGAGACAAAGCAGCTGAGGGGTGGGGGTGAATATCACAGTAGTTCCCTCCCCTTCCTCTTTCCCCCTCCATGAGGCTTGTCCAGCTCTGATAGCGGGCTCGCCTGAATTACAACTCTACTCCAGATGAGTTTTATCGAGGGGGTGGTGGGGTGGAAGGAAGGAAGCGGGTGAAGGGGACGCCATTTGCAATGTGTAATTAAACTGTCTTGTGCAGACCAGACCAATTATTCGCGCGAAACTGAGATGTCTTCCTCGCCGACCAAAAATATAAATCGTACTGCCGCCTCTTACTTTTCGTCCTGGAAGGGACGATCATGCCTTGTCAACAAAGGGCTTGTCCTAGGCGGTGGAGCAGGGAAGGTACTTTTGCCTTCGTCTTAAGTGTTTCCTAACAGTAAAAAAAGGGCTAAAACACATTTTTAAATCTGCAAGTTTTTGAGAGTAAATAAGTAAAGGAAAAATTACAAAATAATCACCTTAAATAATGCCATTACACAGCATTATGAACAAACATTCACCCAGCAAGATGCAGTTTTCAAGCATAATATGTTGCTCTCAATTAAATGTACGAGATTTAGACGTCAGTGATTGTTCTATAGAAATATGTTACTCAACAAATGTTTTTGTCAGAAAGGTCTAAAGTTGCTGTTCTTTGATTATTGCAAATAAGCTTCGAGAAAACTTATAACTTTGAGCTGATGCTTTCAGTCCTGAATTTTATACCATGTCCCCATTACGGAACGTTCAGCGTTTAAATAAATGATAGAGTATAATTAAAGTGTATTAAATAAAATATAATGATAATTGAATTTAAGGGTAGCATTACTCCCGCTATACAGACAAATTGGAAGTACATTTTGACATGCCTTTTCACAAGATTTCACAACGCAAATTGACCACCCTCCGTCATTACTCCTCACGCTTGGTGTTCTAGTCAACTCCACTCCACACCCCGGTAACTAGTCAAGTAGACTATACCATTAGTAATGGTACGTCAATTTCTCAAATACATTCCAGGTCAGGGTGAACGCCAAAAATATATACTTCATAATCACGTGTGTGATTAGTTGGCGGCTGTTAAGAAACGCATTTGTCTACTGCAAGCCAGTAGTAAATAAGGCAATGATTCATAGAGCTATCGCTTGTAATGTTGTAAGCCAATGAATAATCGACTGTATCCATAGCGTGTACAGGACTGAGCAATCTAGGCTATACTGCCAGATGAATCCGCAAAATTGACGTACCTCTAACCATTACTGGAACCAACGAAAATAGAGACCGTGGTGGGCGTCGCCTACCACCAGATGATCCGGGTTTGATTCCCGGTACGGTGCGGGTTTTCTCGGAGATCTCCCATTCTCCCCGTCCATTCATTCCGGCGCTGCTCCATACCCACCTCATGTCACCCCTCACCAATGCTTTAGACCTCGATGGCAAGCACTCAACGAAATCTCTCACTCACTCACCAACGAAAATGTACTGCTTTATGCAGTTAATGCATTTCCATTTATTAAATAGTATAGATCGTAATAGTTAAACGAGAATATTAAAACTTCCTAATCTTTTATTTGAATTCGGTTTATGCCATTTTCCTGTAAGTAAACGTCTACAATTAAAATTCTACTTTATTTGCATTTCACTGATTTGCTTTCCTCAGGAGCCAGGCTCGATTTCCGCTTCAGTTTTCTAGATGTTGGTACTGAATAGTTTTTCAAATTGCGTCCAAGCGAATGTTGGGATTTTTAATACAAGCGATTGTCACTTCCTTCTAGGTTCGTGTCTCAGCCACTGGTTACATCAGGTACCTGTAAAAAAAATAACGTCTATCTACCAAGCCAGTGTTTCATGGTTTAACTATCGTTTACTTCCTACTTGTATTTATTACTCATTTTACAGAGCTACAAAAGGTGAATATTCGATTTTTTTGACAGTTCATTCTGCGAGATTTGATACCTTTTTGAGTGTGAAAATAAGGTGCAAACATAGTCTATCACTCCCTTGTAATATTAGTTTTCAGGGATGGCCTCGTTCATTGATGAGTTTATTACTGTAAAACAAGAAGTACCAATCTCATGATAACACGCATTTTCAACAATGAGGAATACGATGCTATTCATTCATTTGAATACTCCTTTGCCTCAGTCGTCACTTCGTTTTTCGTCCGCATGTAGATCACTATTATTAAGTATTAAGAAACGCACCTCATAGATATTTGTATGGCACCTTTCACGTTTTGCTTTTCAAACTAAAAAAAAAAAAAAAAAAAAAAAAAAAAAAAAAAAAAAAAAAAAAAAAAAAAAAAAAAAAAAAAAAAAAAAAAAAAAAAAAAAAAAAAAAAAAAAAAAAAAAAAAAAAAAAAAAAAAAAAAAAAAAAATCATATTTTGAAACACAGAACACTGACAAACTCATAAAGTCGAATCCTTCAGCAGATCGTAAAAGTGGAGGGTTTTCATAAATTTCAGTATATCGTTACAGTTTTTTAAGTTGCAATGCTCTCCCCACAGCTTTTCAATATCTATGAATGTTCATTAATATGAAATTAACATCATGATATTTTATCACCTCCATTTTTCCTTCTTTCCTCCCTTAAGCTTGCTATTCCTCGTATATCTGCCTGTGATTCGCCTTGCGCACAACGTTAGTCTCGTGTAAAACAAACTGACTCCTAATTAAGTTTAGATACTGTACATTTACTTCTGTGTCACTGTAATATGATACATCAGTCCAAATATTGTTCAAACAGCACTGAAACAATAATAAGAATCAGCAACATAAATTACTTAATACAAGCAGCTATAAATTGCAGAGAACTATCGTAAGTTAAAACGGTGATATTATTTTTTGGTACCGGTACTAAACTGGCGGTTAAGCTAACTAATAACTACCAGCGACCCGGGTAGCTCTAAGTATCTTCACCAAAGAATTGAAGTCTACGCATGTTTTTATTTTTTATTTGTTCCAGATAATTAATTTTTCTTATTTTAGACACAAAATGTGCCAAAATTGTGCTCTTATGAAACATTTTCATCTCTCATAGTTTTCGTGTAATGGCTTGTTAAAGACAAAATTTGCATGTTTCCGTTTTAAGGACTACATTAAAACCTACTGACATATTAAACTGAAAAAAATACACAGTGGATAAAGACGTAGAAGGTTACAATTTCGTGTACATAAATGCAAAGAATAAAAACTATTTGTGTTTAAATAAAAATGCTGAAATTTAAAACTAATATTTTCAAAATGCAATAATTTTTATGTGATTTAACATGTAGCTGACCTTGTTGCCTACAACATCGTTATTCACTGTGAATTTTTTTCACTTTGGTATGTGAGTTGGTTTTAGTGTCGTCCTTAAAACGGAGACATGCAAATTTTTGCTTTAACTATCTATTACGCAAAAACTACGCGAGATAAAAAAAAAATTATAAGAGCAAAATTTATTGACATTGTGTGTCTAAAACAAAGAGAAAATATATCTGGTACAAACATAAAAATAAAAACATGTTGATGAAAATTACTGTAAGTCGCGCCCGTAAGTATGGAGTTCTGTCTGGAATCAACATAGCTACGCTGTCGCAGTACTACTTGTACAGAATTTCGTACAGAATTCTGTACTCAATTATAGATAGTGTGTACCGGGCCTTATGCAGTTGACACCTGCGTCGTCTGTTTTGATAAGACTTGCAGCCGCTGATGGTCCCCAGAGGGGAAGTCTACTAATTAATGTGTGCATGGCAATTCGGGCAAATGAATACGAACATACACTTGTCGTGACGAGACTGGGTATTTATTTACAACAATGTACACAGTACGCACGCGTCTGTGAGGCCGTTCCTGCAACCACCTTCACTCGCTCATAGCTGCGTAGCAACAAATATCATTAAAAAAAAATACAGCTATTAAACATTGTTAAATAGCTAGACATGTTACCAACTGCGAGTTCTGGAAACACTAGCAATTTTCACATTCTTATGTCTCTATTTTCTCTGGTGGTTATAAATTTACGGACTGAATTTCTCTTAGGCTACTATTATAAGAATTAATTTATAAATACTTTAAATTTTAGCTTATCAAAATAATAACAAAAACATCATGTCTATATTCTAAAATCACGAATACATTACAATTTATAATTAACAATTTATCACTAAAATTACCCATAGAGTAATGTGCTACTGCAGAGGAAACAGCGCTCATATTGGCGTAAACTAGAATTAAATAACACGTCTCGTGTTTTTCATATAAGTTTCCTATGTTTTTCTTGTAACTTACATATTTTGATAGCCACTGATCACAGACATAGAAGCTGGTATTAGGTAGGTACCTCTCATGTTAATATATTTGACCGAGTAAGCCTTGCGATTGCAGCGCGGTTAGCGGCTGGTCGCTGAACTTAATAATATGGCGGCGGACGTGACAGATTATATGAATTTGAATTGTTCGGAAAGGAGGTAAATTTGGATTAGTGTTTTATATTTTTCTTTTTCTTGACATATTATTATATGGACTACTCAAGTTGACAAGTCAGAAATAAAAACTTGTAAAGTTAGCGGTTATTTACATGCATGTAACACATCTTATTAACAACAAATTTCAAAACATGTTTTTATTTACGACTTTGCGACCAGAGTGTTTAATAATAAATTGTTTTAAAAATTAAATGTATATGTGTGTGTGTTATGCAAATTTACTTTTTCTTTTAACATTTATTTATGCTCGTTTTTTAACTTTATTCGTTAATAAAAACTTATTTTTGAAATTTTAGATTACTTGTATAAAAATAACAGTTTATTAACTGATGAACTTATACGACTGAGTCTCAACTTTCACAGAATAAACAGGTAATAACAGAAGTGACAAAGTGTGATTTTTAACGAACTTCGTTTTCTCTTTGGATTGTCATGGTGTCGGATTCGTGGATGTTTGGTTACACTCTTAGAGTAAATATAGGGTAGAGGGAGTATCCTCTATACAGCTGCGTACGATAATTGTGACGTCATGTTCCCTCTTCTTTATATTACCTCTATGGTTACACTATAGATTAGTGGGATATACTTTATAATCTGTGAGGAAACTGACACGGAAGTAACGTCATATTTAACACTGATAAATATGAAATTAATATACAAATGAATTACGGCATTTCTTAAAATATTATCGGTTATTTATATCATTGACTCAAATTCCACATGGCTTTGTTTACACGCCGGTACGCCCCCGATAGCTGGTACAATAACAATGGTTAAAAAGCACGTTTATGTCATTCCTGATACACTTACTTATTCTCTAATGTTGACCCTTGGATCGTCACGCTTAGCATTTTTAATAACCAATTCGTTTAAAAACTAATTAAAATGTCTCAAGCACAAATGATTAAACAAACAATCACTCTAATACACATGGCATTGTTTACATTCCTGTACGCCCCGAGAGCTGGTACGATGGCAACAATGAAAAAGCTCCCTTTGTCGCTTCTGTTAGCATAATTTATTCTGTGACTGTGTCGTGTAGGAGATGCGAGCGGCCCATGCGAGCAGCTACTGGTGGGTCAACTATATCTGTGGAAGAGATTAGAGAAACACAAAGATGGAGCACAACGAATGTCTTAGGACGAGGGATATGAGGCCTTGAGACGGAAGGGGGAGGAGTCAATCCGCCATTTTGGTAACAGAAAAATGCTGAGATTTTTAAATGTTCGTTGCAATGGGAATTTACAATTAGAATTTATTGGTTTGTGGACATACGCCATTGCTCATGTATTGAAAGACAAAGTGACAAAATACAAAAAAGTACAGAAAGCGTAAGAAAATACAATCCCAGAGGAATTCCGTCAGTTATATATTGTGTTATTTTTGTTACTTTGTGTTTCAATACAAGTTCGGTCAACAAAACATGAACAATGGCGTGTGTCCTCAAACCAATAAATTCTAACTGAAAATTTTGTTTACTACCATAGCAACGTGTGTAATGCGGATGTGGGTAGGCCAACCATAACCTCGTTTCTCAATACATCTAGACCACGGTCGTAGAAGAACAGGTCTGGACACTCGACTATCTAACAATGTATTTTGCTTGACCACCTTGTTGTTTGGCTGTAGTTCGTCAAGTTAACGAGAATGTCGTACTTTTAGGCACTGTAATCCGGGCGGTCGGACTCAAACACCGCCCACTTTTTTTTTTCCATTGTTAACATTATAAAGTAAATAAAGTTTTCTGGAGCCATGATTTAAAATTGTGAGCGAAGGAAGTATTTCATAAATTGATAAGAAATACATTTTGATAAATTGTTTATCTTAGTGGGGGGAAGTGGGCGGAGTCTGAGCTCGACCGCCCGGATTGCAGCACCACAAATGTGTACAATTACCGGAAACTTGGTAAAATTGCAGCCAAACAACAAGGGGGTCAAGTGTCCAGGCGACTGTCCAGACCTGTTCTTCTACGACCGTGACATCAGTATAGGTTGCTAATGCTCCATCTGTACAGTTCTCTCATCTCTGATCAATGGTCACTTGACCCGTTACAACCTGCATGAAATGTGCAGCTGTACTACAGAGGCAGATGTGTCATCTACCGCTACACGACTCTAAGTCGTTCGGGATAAAGTCGGTACTAAATATTTAATTTTTGAAAAATATCAATAGCCGTTATGGCATGCAATTCAACATTAACTGTAGTTCCCTTACTACTTATGTGGTTGGCAGCGAAATTACGCAACATATTTCCGTGTATTATCCTATTTAAATACAACAATACTGAAACAAAATCTACCGAAATCGACATAATTATATTTTTAATAATTAGCCATTTTTTATGAAACTATATCCGTATATAGCGACTGCACAATTTATCTTAAACACGTAAACATCAAGTGATGTGTCCATAGAGGTTAGACATTTCACATTGTCAGCCGTTACGCGCGGAAGGATACGAATTGGCTGAAAATAGAACTTAAGCAGGGCTTTGCTCAATTTATCCCGAACCGCCAATATATTCATTTACGAAAAAGTATGCTAACTCTGTCGACAAAGGCTAAAAATAGTCTACGAGTTTTTATAATAATAATTATTATTATTACTATTGTTGTGGTTTTATTTTGCGACTTGGCAGCATTCGCTTGCAACCTCAATTAATAAGCCACTTATAGTTTCGTCAAAGTTTTGTATGATAAATACACTACATTAACAAACATAATAAAATTTTTGTACTTAGAATTTAAAATTCTTAAAATTTCTGACACAATTTTTGTAAGTCGTCTTAATATTGTAAATTTCTGAAAATTACATATTTCATTCCGATATATATTATGTTATTAAACACACGGAAAATTGTTAACCAGAACTGATGGTAATTCGTTTTTCTGAAAATTTGTTCTTATGTGTTTTTAAACAATCGTTAAACTGTTCAGAAGATATGAGTAGAAAATCGGAGAAATGTATTAGTTTGGTAACCGTTTTATTTTAAAAATATTCAAGTGCAGTTTTAATAAATATACTTATGATGATTTATGTTTTCGACCTGGGCAAAGTCAAAAATAAGGGAGGCGGTTCTCGCGTCTCTGGCTGAAATGGCAACAGTCATACGGTCAAATAAATTTACAATTTTCACTGAATGGAGGACATAATGCGAAAGCGTGAAAAGGGGGCATGAATTCTTCTTATCTCGTGACTCTTCACGCAGACAACGAACTTTGTGAATGTCTCTCTGGTAACGAGAACGAAGTCTTTTTACAGCCTGCGTAAGATGTGAAATTCCTTGGCTAAGAGAACAGAATTGACGCCTTGAGAAATGAAAAGTTAAACGACGTATGATGACGGGGATTTCCTTACAGTCATGCTCTTTATAAAGTTGGCGTCGTTAACGATCTAAAAAATGAAACAAAAACGTTCCCTTACGGGGTGAGGGAAACAATTAGAGTATTGTCTGTGACCGTTGAAGGTACAGCGACTATATATATATATTTATATATGCCATTATCAGTTGGATTAACAGAGGGGGTTAAATGACGTATATACATATTTTAGTGACGTATTTTTTAGTTTATTCGGGTTGAAAGAACGCTTATTATTTCCAATTGGCCGTACTAGCATATCTTACTTAAAATCTGTGTAAACAACAGAGTTTTCGATTAGTTGTTAGGTAAGAAAAGTGGCTTTCGTTTTGTGCAGAGAAAGTATTTCAGACTACTTCAATACGACAGCAATCAGCTGTCGTGTTCTACGTGCTTTAAAAAAACAAATTAGTGTAATATGTATATTATGTTGTAATTTGAACACCCTTTACTCTCGACGTGGTGGTAAATTAAAAATTATGTACAAATAAATAAATATTATACATATACGCGTGTGCGTCAATTAAGTGAAGCAAATCACTCGAGCATTTTTTTGAACATCGGTTACTTCTTTTTCTGTTTTTCAAACAATTTCCTGAGTGTCGGGTTCAGATTGGTTTTGTAATTTTGACGTGTTAAACAGAAACGAACATAGTGTTTTAAAACTTTAAATACGTGTCATGCGAAAACGGCACAAACTTACTTTTTTTTAGTATTGCTGGCATTCGATTGCATAAAAATATTTTTTCGTACATTTTCAGAATTGTGATGTGAGGGAATGATATCAGGTAAATAATTGTAAGCGTTTTAAGAGTTACCAAACAAGGACGTGCTTACGACATTACATTACTTAGTTTCAGTGAGTACGTGAGTTTTCGTCGGGTCAATTATGACGTAACCATGCAAATTTTGACTTTGACATGAGAATGTTATGCTAGGAAAAAATGTTCCATATGATAATAATTAAGTCACTAATAACGTCCATTTTTTCGATCAAATATAAAACTATGAATTATTTTACATTTGAAAATAGCTTTAAAACAGCCAATTAATTTCATTTACGCAACGTTTTATTATATACAATGCAGGCTGTTCCTGTTTCCATCACTTCTTCTGAACCAAAATCTTGTATATATTACGTATCCGAGATGTATTTATCTTTAGTCAAAAGTCTTCCTTCAAGATGTTAGAAGATTTATCGGTACGCTTCTTCGCAATGACAATCGTGACCACCACGGATAAATGAAATAATTTTGAACTTGAGTTTTTTTTTGTAACATCACTAACAATAACTTTAGGCACTTTGTCCAATTTAATTCGTACTTGATTAGCAATAATCTCTCCGACTGTGTATACATTACTGTATTTCACCTGTGGTAACCAAAATATTCCTCTTGTGTCTCTTAAGTTCATTATTTCTAGTGTTACTTGCCCAATACAAATTACCAAAATAATTTTTTCTCTTTTAACTATATTAGATAGTAAATAATTGACTTATATTTTCAAACATACTAAAACATGCGTAGAATTGAAGGTAAGCTGCCGATGAGAAAACTGTACACTAATAAAACGTCTTGCGGTTAGAGGCTATGTGGCAACAAGTGGAAATGCAAGATTATGCCTTGTTGACCGCGTAATGCCAGGACTTTAGTACGCTTGAAATGGTCTAGTTACACTGGCAAATAAATAATATTAGAGGAAACGTTTTACTATTTCTGAATTATTTAGTCAACAAACTCATTTTCCCCTTTCCTGGTTTACCCTTAGGAAATGTAGATACAATTTATAGGAACATTTTATAAATATCATTGATTAACTTATGTTTCAAAATTCTGGAACATAATCAAGACCACGTAAATTACTAGCTGTCCTGGTATGCATTTATATTCCCATTATTTTTTTTAGGTTCCATGTTCTGCCTCTCTACACTGTTTGGCACCAAATTTTGATTTTTTTTTTTGGCAGAAATATTGGCGGGTAAAACACAATTCCTCAAAACGGTTGTTTTTTACTAATTTTTTTGTTTCCTATTTTTTTCCTCTACCCTCTTTGTCCTCTCCCCTTCCCTGCCTGTAAGTTATAATATTTTGACAGAAACTTTTGTTGTCGGACGCACAACTCCCTATATATATATATATATATATATATATATATATATATATATATATATATATATATATATATATATATATATATATATTTCTTTTCCACAAAATTAATTGCATAGGCCGACTCCGGTTTGCCTCTCTACATCATCCCCCCTTCGCTAATTATTTATGTAGTGTTCAATACGAAAGTTAGTTTAGAATACTGAAGACAGTTTTACTAGTTAGGAGAGTAGGCCTAAATATTCACAATATTTTTGATTAGTGGACGATGCAGTTCGTTTAATTATTGCAATTCTATAAATTCGTAAGCAACCCCTTCGCTTAGAAGTTTCTGTTTCCCGTCTAGCCGCAGACTACAGACGTAAAATGACATGACGGCTCATTTGATACGTGCAAAATTTTCCGCTTATTGGCTGGCCAAGTATGTTTGTGTTGATATCAGTCAAGGTATGCTTGGCTCCTGCGTGTTACAGCAGTTTTCCTATTGGCCTGGCTGCCTGCTAGGAGGGAAGTCGTCTTACGCTGATTGGCGGTAAGCGTCTCCGCCATATTGCTGTCGAGTGTGACTGAGTCTGTCGTCCTATCAGTAGAGCTAGGAATATTTCGCGAGTTCAACGACCAACGTCCTATCAGTAGGGTTAGGAATATTTCGCGAGTTCAACGACCAACGTCCTATCAGTAGACTTAGGAATATTTCGCGAGGTCAACGACCAACTTGCTAGAATCCACTATCCTGTGTATAACGAAGTCCTACTATTTGTCTATTACCTGTTACTCATTCAGACAGCAGACAATGAACGAATAGACGGGGCTTGAGTATGTATAGGACATTGGATTCTAGCATGCAGTTTACTGAACTCGCGAATTTTCCTAGCCCTACCTACCAGCTATTACCCTTCTGTGTTCCTAAATATTCTTTGTAGGAATGATGATTTATCTCGGGAAAATTTGACTGTCTGTTGTACTTCAATGTAATTTATTCATTTCCGACTTTACTTTCGTTGATGTCGAGTCCCTATTTGACTTGGTCCAGTGCTAAACATGGTGCACCAAGAATGAACGTCTGTTATTCGTCTGTAAACAGCTACACCGTGTCACATAACCGTCTTTCAATCATACAAGACACACGACAGAGCACAGGGGCCGCGGTGGCCGAATGTTCAGACCACTCGCCTGCCACCAAGGCGATCCGAGTTCGATTCCCGGCGGGATCGGTCCCCGGATTTTCGCATGTGGGAATAGTGCCGGACGATGCCGCTGGTCGACGGGTTTTCTCGTGTATCTCCCGTTTCTCCCGCCCCTTCATTCCGGCGCTGCTCCATACTCATCTCATGTCACCCCTCGCTGCGCTGAAGACCTCGATCACAGAATATTTAGGAATACAGAAGTGAAATAGCTGGTACTTCGGCGAACTCAGTCACACACGCCAGCAAAATGGTGTTCCTGGCCAGCAACATGGCGA
>PNEQ01030821.1:42409-58965 GCA_003012365.1 Medauroidea extradentata
ACTACCCGCCAATCAGTGTAAGGCGGCTGCGCTGCTAGCTGGCAGCCAGGCCAATAGGAAACCTGCCGTAATAGGCAGGAACCAAACAGACACGGCAATGGTATCAACAGATTCGGGCAGCCAATAATCGGCCAAGTTCGCACGTATCAAACGAGCCGCCACGTCATTTCACGTCTGTGTTACTATTTAGTCTGTGCCTCGATGTTGAGCGCTGACCAAAATATCTCACGAAGGAGCACAGCAATGATTTGGAGAATACGGTGTCTAGGAACATTCTCACAATTTACCATCTCTAGAGACAGAAAATATTCGCGGGTTCACTGACCTGTAGACTAGTCTCATAGCAATCTTTAGTAGAAGGCCGCGGCCTTAAATCTGGAAACCCTGTCAGGAAGAGTCATTTTAACTCTTCTTTTGTCTCGCCAAAGACAATGGCTGTACGTGATTCGTTATTATGCCCTACACGCCGGCGAATCAGGGGATGCCACTGCCTTTAGCGAGACAAAATAAGTGTTAAAAATGACCCTTCCTGACAGGGTTGCCAGATCCAAGGCCACGGCCTTCTGTTAATGATGGCTATGCTTGTCTCCAAGAGTATATGTGCACTCTAACAAACAGCAGTTGTTCATTAGCTGCTCGCCGACCCAGTAATATTGGCCCGCACGTCGTTGAAATGTTTCTTATTGGCGCAGCGACTTACACGAGGTGACAAATAAGTCAAGGACCAACTGTGTAAGTGACACAAACTTACAGCTGTTATAATTCCAGCTTGTGCCTGAAAGAAAACGCGAATTGTTCAGGTCTCTATCCATCTCTCATTTTGCGGTCTGCAAAGTCAAAGCAACTTCCTGAATATCAATGGAAGTAATTAACGAGCAAATGTTGAGCATTGTTACTGTACATGTCTGGTAACACCAGGTATTCATTTGACTGTTTACTTAACATATATATGAACGGTACCATTGACGTATGGGAAATAAATTTTTACCATGCCTACTTTCTTAAGAGGGCGTGGTACATAATTCAACGTTAAAAGCATTCATCTACAACTGTGGGTTTCTTGAAGCCAATTTGCGAAAATCAAACTATACCAATTATAGACAACAGTTTTAGTCAACGTTTTAAAGAAAATTGTTTCCAGTGTTAAGAACGTCTCAGGCACAATCTCTGACGCTGGAACATCGTGCATTTAACTGCGGCGTAAGAGATCACGCGTAACGAATCAGTAATTCTAGATAAATATTTTTTATTCATAAAATTGGCAAATACCATTATCTAGGATTGTCATCGACTACTTTATCCATATTGTTTTCGGAAAAAGAGTATAAATCAATTGATGTTCTCAGCGTTTATTTATGTACCACGCACATTTAACACTGCTATACATTGGTATAGTAAGTTTACAAAAAATTTTTACAGTGTGGCGACAGGGCCAGATCTAGGGGTGAAAAAAGGAGGGGGGAGGGGACAGGCTGCCCTCGGCTTTGGGTTAGATGGGGCGCTGGTGGTGACAAAAATTTTTACTTGGGAATGAAATGTTAATGCGTGAAAAAAATATATATACAATATCTACCAATATTTAGACTATTACTTGTTTTGTATTTTATTGACCTTGGTCATCATACAATGTTATAAATACAGTATTTATAATTAGAGTGCACACTTAAAACACTGTTAATTGTAGCTAGTAAGTACGGGTTTGATGTATTTCTACTAAAATGTTGTACTGTTATTTGCGCGAGAGCGAAACAACGTACGCAAGACACGTTTATTACTGTTGGGTTTGTTGGACTGATGGAAAAAGGGGATGGGAAAGGAGGGGAGAGCAAATCACAATAAATTCTTGCCCCGTGCGAAGGAAAGTCTAGAACCGTCCCTACTATTCTCCTACATAGACAGAAAAAACTGTTCTTTCACTCGGCAGACATCGTGTAAGCTGTGTATAAGGGATGCTGGAGGGATTGTCAGAGGTGGGATCATTGTTAAACAGTTGCCGGCGTCTCACGGCCCGCTAACAGACTGCTCAACGGGCCGAGAGTACCGCGTCGTAAACGTTAACGGGACTGCCAGGGACTAGATATCTCCCCTCCCCCTGCCCTTCATTGGTAGTTTCTCTGGAAGAGGCGAGAGAATGGATATTGGCGCAGCAGATAAGACAGGGTAGCGCGCGTCATCCACCCTCGTATTACGGTCAGTCCCAGAGCCGTGAAGCTCAGCCCGGCTAACGTTCTACTAACGTTGGATACAACCCCGCCACTTGTGACGAAGAGGCAATCATACAGGATCCCCTCTAAGATTTCCATTACATTCTATCTGCCTTGCTGATGGCATTTGAGTGCTAGTTGAGGGAGAACATTCCCCGCCATATGGGACTAATAAAAATATTGTAACTACTTTTGCTTCCTATTTATTTTTGTACAAGAGTGAGCACTTAATATGACACGGTAGTAGTTTAAGTAATGACAATGTTGTTTTATTAGACCTAATTTGTCTTGCGGGATTGTGGATTCTGAAATCAAAGGATAGGCCTATACTCATTGTGCAATTTATCGAGATAAATCAATGAAAATAAATTCATGAATCTTTTTATGTAGTGTATCATTTCTAACTGTATACAAATAAAGCTACTTGGGGTCCAACAACCCAAATTATTTTACCAAAACTGCACAAATTTAGTAACTAATGATAGTTCAATTAATCGTATAGTTAGTGCTAATGCCTTACGATTTATCTAGAATACCGTTCAAAGCTTTGCATTTAGCAAACAAATAATGTCTCTAAAAATATGTACACATATCAGTTACATAATTTTAATTTAAAGAACCGGTTGTGTGACCATTTCGTAAGCTGAAAGAATCGGTTGGAACAATGCACGTGACAATTATGTTAAATATTCTACAACCAATAACATATGAAATATCAAAACTGGTTTGCTAACGATGGAGTCGTTTTATAGTAGTAGTCAATTCATTCTCATTTATGGCATTATTTCTTTCTGGAATTGATTTCGTTTAAAATCCTTAGGGTTGACATCGGCCTGTAGATGTGTACCAAAAATAGTGATTATATTTACGTTACTAAGAACAGTTTTCCATAATATTTAGTTTCATAATCAACGAATATGCTTATAATTAAATACATTGTAGGGTTACAAAAATTTTACATTTAGTTAATCTACATCAACCTTATTGCGGTGAAATGACGTACGCCTCGAAAAGTCTGTAAAAAGCTCTTGTCTAAAGAAGAAGCGAACCAATAGTTATAACTGAATTGATTAATCGGATTTTCTAGAACAAGTGATGTTATACTGTTATACACTATAGTTAAAGATGTAATTACAAATTAAGCAAATATTCTGTTATAAGTTTAAGCAAAAACTTTATGTGGTGGGCAAATCTCGGAGTTCTTTGGGATAGAGGTATTATAATTAAAAATGAAAGAATGGTATTAAGTTATTGATTTACTAGTTCACAAAGCTTACAAAAATACATAAAACAGCAATCAACTATAATTTTCACAATACGCATAATTATGCACACAATTACTACTGTGCCACAGAAATGTTAATTAACTTTGACAATTGAAACACAACAAAAATGTCTACCGTCAACTAAATACTACAAATCACGATAAAAGTTCAGTCATATATCCAATCGACAGTCTCTCAAATAGTGACAGTGTACAACCTTAATAGTCCGCAGTGGTGATGAATCACCGTGTGCTGCGCAGCACCCCGAGTACACAGCTGTCTTCACCCTAGAGGTCTTCGGTTCGACTCCCGTCGCGCACCTCCTTCTTCGCCCGTCAGCCCGCCGCAGCAGTCCTCTTGGTTCGTCCAACACTGCTCCGAAGGTAGCCGCTGCCGCCTCACAGTAGTCTCTGACGTCACCAAGATGTCTTCACCAGTCTATCTCCACAACCATAGCACCTTCCTCTAGCACGACCAATAGCGATCTCATCCAATTATGTCGGGTCGGGGCTTTTATAATCCTGCCAAACTCCAGGGATTCCCCGAATTACATGGGTCTAAAAACAGACATTACATCATGTTTCGGACGTGACTTGAGTCTCGTAGAGCCATTCCCATAGGGTAAAAGCGCAGTTGGAACAGGTCTATGACGTAGTTTCGGCGGGGTTTACATCACGTAGCCGCCCGGCTTGTGAGTCTTGGGCCAGCCCTCAAGGAGTTTCGACACTGGCCCCAGCCAGCCCTCAGAATTACAGCACGCAACAATTCTCAATAAAATGATTTGAAAATGCCTGTTAGGCATAGACTGCCAATTCAGTGTTCTGAAAATTTTAAGAGCCCGTTTCTCTTCTCCAAGTGAATTTTTCTTCATTTCTTCAATATTTAAGACTTTACAAAGGTTTCCTTTAAAACATGAGAGTGGGAACTTTCCTTATTACTAGAGATTATGGAAAATCGCGAGGGATATTTGAAGAGTGTGGGGAAAGACAATAATTTGACGAATATAAATTAAAATCGACATTGTTTACAAATTACGTTTTTTAAAGTATAGTATACGAGCAATGAAAAACAAGTAATAACATAATAATAATAATTTAAATGATTATTTTATTGGTGTAATAGGCTACGAAAGCGTGGCCTGTAATAGAATCATTAGTGCACTGTTCTGTCATTTGTGGTCATACAGGTTAATATGTAATATTATAATGTACATAATTAGATTACCACTGTGTTCCGCCATGAAACTCAAACATTTAAAAATTGTGGGTTACCATTGGCATTCCCTCACACCCTTCATTCCTGCCAGCGCAGTGTAGCGTCTTGCGTATTGTGAGACTGGATGATGGTTGTGAGCCACGGTGTAGATGATAACAAAGGAGAATTACAGACATTCAGTCGTTGGTTGCATACAAGAATTGTAATTGCCCCAGTCAAATAGGGACCCACCAAGTACGAAGTAAGATAGTCCGAAGTGAATACAGTACATTGAAGCCTAGCAAACTGCCAACGTTAACCTCTGTAAATCGCCATGCTTACTTATTCCATCACTCTTGCCCTATTTTTAAGGACCTGCAAAGTTCATGTTATTATCTGACGACAGACTGAACTGGAAGTTACTGTGTCTTCATGTGACTTGTGTTGTCGGTAGACAGTTTGTGTGGGCGCCATAATGCCTTTTAGTAGGGGCCGGAAAATTTCGCCGATTCATTAGCCTGCATGTTAGAATCCATTATACTATGCATACTCAAGCCCCGTCTATTCGTTCATTGTCTGTTGTTCCACTGAGTAGCAGCTAGTGGACAAATAGTCGGGGCTTGAATATGCACAGGGCAGTGCATTCTAACATGATGGTTATTGAATCCGCGAATTTTTCCGGCCCCTAATGATAAGAGATGATTAGAGACAATGATTTTTGGTGAAAATAATTCTGCAACAACATGTTTCAATGCCATATATGAACATATGTTTCTCTGCTTCATGGTCAGTTATTGGAAGTTTTTAACTTTCGGCGTCTCGTGGTCCTACCCGCAAATCACAGACGTGTGGTGTCGCGGTAACATTGTTCTGGTTGGTGCAGTCAAATGAGCCAAGCCTCTGCCCTATTATATTCTGCCAATAACCACGAACGACAGTTGCATGTGTGCTTATAAGTAGAGGCACGAGTATTTCGCGTATTCATCTGGCAGCAGCCTAGACTTCTCAGTTCTATACATTCTAAATCAGAATTAGTGAATATTCACTTATACACACCAATGGATGGAACAGTTTCAACAAACTGAATCAGTGAGAAACCACTGTGAAATCGGTGACTATTCTCTGATTCCGATAAAGAGTGCCAACATTCCACAAGTTAATTAGTGAACGTCCATAGATTTTCCAGTAATTTTTCACTGATTCAATAAGCGTAAACTGTTCTTTGAAACCAACTGGAAAAATCGGTGAATATTCACTGATTCACTTGTGAGATGTTGGCACTCTTGAAGGAAATCAGTGAATATTCACAAATTAAACAGGGACTACTTTCACTTATTCAAACTGTTGAAACTGCTCCATCTACCAGCGCGAATCAGTGAATATTCACTAATTCAGATTTAGAGTGTAGGCCTATATGTACCGGCTGAAGCCGAATATCCATTGGCTTGTAACAGTACAAACGTGCAGCACGTGATATCCCCACGACTTGTTTCCTTATTTATAACTGGCTTGCAGTTAGTGGATGTGTGTTAAAACCGCTCTTGTCTAATCACAGGACGAGGAGTGAAGTTATTGACGTTCAACCTGATCTAGAATTAATTTGCGAAATAATCGTGCCCCTGCTTATAAGGCATTGAAATAAGTTGTTGCAAAATTCTTTTCATTAAAAATCCCTGGCTCTAGTGATGATGGTATATCGCGAAAATCTTCTGTGCCAATATACAGTTGAAAACGCTGTAGATTATCGCAACACGTATGTTCGGCTGATGTACGTCCGACACTACAGAGCTATCTGCAGACCAACAACAAGTAGGCCTATTACAATAGCCGGATTAATATTGGCTGAGTCAAGTAAGGCAACAGCTTCACGTAGAAGCTAAAGCCAGTAATGTTCTGGTAAGTTGAACATGTGTTGAAATCCAGCAAACAGTCAAGTTTTCCCGCGATAAACTACCATCTCTACCAATGATATAACGTCAATTGTAAAGTAGCTGATATCCTGTAATGCGGGTACGCTGATATATGAAGTCCTGGAACCAATAATGTCACGTAGTTTGTTTGGGTGAACATAGGTCAGTGAATTTTAGCCTGTCGTCTAATAATAACGAGAAATTTGCACGTTTCTGCTTATGCATAGGGCCACGATTTTGTCGCGAAAAGATTTTCGCCCCACTTTGTTTCAGTGACTCTCGTGAACATCGGCAGTCCTGTTTCAAGGTTATTGGCAGCGTGTCTTTGTTCAGACACGTTTCTCATTTGACTGCACCAATCATAATAAGATTATTGTGAGTCTGTACGTCTATAATTTACCAAGGCAAGTGACGGTAAAATCATCCAACCACAGACGATGTAGCAGAGCTGCAGGTGTGCACATGACGCATCGAAACCAAATGTTGCAAAAATCTTTTCGCCATAAAATCGTGGCTCTACTTATTCAATACGAACAAGTAAAACGTCATTATTTGACAATATGTTAATCTATAAAATTAGAGCACGTGATACAACTCAAGTATGACAAATAAATGTTCTTTTTCTCTTTTCGACTTACAAGTTCGCGGATAATTGGCTTCTTGCTATGGTTTAGTGTAACAAGTTAGTTTGTGACGTTCTCCGTCCGTTATTGGTGTGACCACGTCTAACTACGATAATCACAGAAATACTGCGCTTGTGAGCCGTCCATAAACAACTAAATTATACAGATTGTATCAGTACAGCGGTTACAAACTTTCAGGACAGATAGTACACTCAGACGATGGGAAATCACATAGCAATGAATGTACGGAAACGCTCTCCTGCGACATAAAACACAAGAATGAAAAAAATGCGGCGAAGTCTTTGGCTGGTGATGACGATCCATGTCTCTTTATATTGTTTTTTCTTAGTTTTTTGTTGTTTTAAGAATAATAAACATGTTATCTACTCTTGTTCGTGTGCTTTCTTTCTTGTGTTTTGTATTTCAGGAAAGTGTTTCCGTCCATTCATTACTATGTGATTTTCCATCGTCTGTTTACTCTATCTCTCCTGAAAGTTCCTCAAAGTGTGTAACCGCTGTATTGATGCACCCTGTATAAACGTCGCCCAGTAATACAAAGCCCAGGACGACACACAGTTTTAGGAAGCAAGCTCGCACGAAATATTTCGTGATTTTCCAGGATCTGTGAGTAACTTACAAGGGGCAGGAAGTATTCTAGAAAATATTCTTGCACCAACCTGTTTCAATGTCTTTGGTGCACATCTGCTTGGTGGTCAGTGATTGGTTGTTTTTAACCCTGAGCATCTCGTGATTTGCAGGTGTACACTCACGTGCGCAAAAACAAAGTGGTTAAAAAACTACCGGTCGCTTCTTACAACATATTACAAGAGTTTCAGGCGATTCAGGATAAAGAGAACACGTTTGAAACCCTTGTTACTGATTTCCTTTTCCACAATTTATTGTTTTGTACCACTTTTTTTATATGATCAAAGCAATGTAGCTAATCAGAGTGTATAGATAAAATAAATAACTATCATATGCGAAGGACATCAGAGGACCAGAGTATAAAACCCAGAATGTACGCTTTATGGTCGTACCTCGAAAAATTACATGAAATGAGGCCTTGTACTATTCTGGACACACGCCATCGCAATATTGCGTCGTCCCAGAAATATTAGACTGGGACTAAGAAAAATAAAACTAAAAACGAAAAAAATATTTATAATTAGCTTAGTTTGGGCTGTAGTCAAACACATCCAGACTACAACCTAAATTTGTTTTATTATTTTTAATTTTTTTCGTTTCTTTTATCCTTAGTCTCATTCTAAGGTTTGTGGGACGTCATAATACTGCAATGTCGTATGCCCACAGTTGAACAGTACGTTATTCTGTCTCTTTGCAGGAAACATTCAAAGACATTATGAGATGAGGCACTACGATGGTGAACCGCCGGAATGAGAGGGACGGAGTAAACGGGAGATCCCCGAGAAAACCCGCCGACCAACGGCATCGTCCGGCAAGATTCCCGCATGCGAAAATCCGGGAACCGACACCGCCGGGGATCGAATCCGGATCGCCAAAGTGGGAAGCGATTGGCCTTACAAGTGTGTATAGATTCCTGACCGGAGTGTATAGATCGTGCCATACACCGATCTTAACGTGTTACTTTACAAAAAAACAATAATTTTAAATTATTATTTCAGACATGACGACCTTCAAGAATACTTCTAGGTCCCATGAACTTTTCACATCGGCAGCTTTCCTTCATGGTTATTGACAGCGTGTCTTTGTAAAGTGACGTGTCTCATACTGCGCCAAGTAAGGTTACTGGAACACCACACATATGTGATATGTGTGTAGAACTCCCCAAGTCACGTGAGAGTCCAAATGTCCAATCACAGACTATGAAGCATAACTACAGATGTGCACGTAAGATACTGAAACAAACTGGGGCAAGAATTTTTTCGCGAAAAGTTCATGACCCTGTCTATTACGAATCGCCTATAGTTGGGTTTATAGCATGAACCTAGTTAACATCATCTCTGAGTCGACCTACCGCTCTGGTAGCCAGAGAAGCGATTCGTCGGCCTCACAGGTATATAAAATTTCAACTTGATTACACACCATAAAAAATCATGTATTTTATTATTTTCTCCCGGGAGCCGTAGCGCTACATATTCTCTCTCCCGGATAAAAGGAACGGGAATATTTTTTATCTCGGGGTGACGATTATTCCCCTGGCTGCCCTTTATTTTTCCCCGCCGTGCGGTCAGCGACGTGGAAGGGGTGAGGGTGTCTTCAGGGTTAACCCCGCCTCATGCAATATGAAGGGGTTGAAGCCGCACAACGGAGTCTTCCCTTGCTTCAATAACGCCGTAATACACACCAACATGAAGCCCCTGGGATATCGGACGTGAGACGGCGTGGGTGGGACACAGTTTAGGCGAGTTTCGTAGTTAGGCCAATCCCCTTTCATAACGCTGCAGTGTTCACTTGCCTACAAGTAAGACCCTGGCATGAGTAACCAGATTTTTGTTTTGGTGGAGCTGCAAGCAAAACCTTCTAGCCTTAAAGTACAATTTACTTAAAATATATAAAGCCCAGAATCTGCTTGGTTAAGCTATTCCTTCACTGTACTTCAGAGGATCTTAGCTGTACAGTTCTGTGCAGCAAATAACATTCTCAGAATTAATTTTATACTAAACATAATATTACAGTCTTGCTTAAATAATCTGACCACTCTATTCAACCGAGAACATTATTACTGGAATTGTTACTGCTTTTTAAATTAACCAAAGTTAAATTAAGGACTTTAGCTATGTTTTCAAAGTTTGCAACTCTGCTTTTATAGGTATGTCTGCTTACTGTAGGCCTGTACATGTTGTTGATTAGTTCGTGTTTATGAGTTGTATTTTCTTATTATGACCTCCCGTACTAAAGTACTCATATACAACATTTATTCTATTGCATTTTGTCAGTTTGTTTATAAATTACGGTTCTTTGTTTCTTAATAAATTTCAAAATGTGGCAAATTTGGTTTATATGTTTTTATACTAGTTTGCATAAACACTGAAAAAATTCAAACGTTCAAATGTTGTGTTCAAGAGGATGTCAATATTTTTAAATAATTGCTATATACTATAAGGCAAATAATAAAATTATTTGTTGAAATTTGCTCTGTCAGCTAATATAGTAATAAAAATGTAGCTTTGTGTAATTTGTCAGCCAGATTCTGAGTAATACTAAACCACTTTTAAATGTTTTAAATCCGTGGCTATTAATATTAATTTTTAAACTGCAATACTATATACATATGTTAACAAGTTATTTGAGTTTTATGTTACGAAGCAATGAATTTTTTTTAGTTACAAAAGAAGTAGGTCGTCTTACATCGTTATCCTGGTATACGGAGTTAGCAATTTTTGGAATTGTCATAAATTGTATTTGTAAGCAAAGTTCGAGCTTTATGCGTTCGGTAAAATTTTCCAAACGGAGCACTGCACACAGCTCCGTCTGCGTAGACGGCCACCGCTGACTGCTACAGAACTATGGTGATAGCAATGATAGCAGTTGGCATGTAACTTATATAAGGTGTAACTCAGTTCGTGTCGAACCTACACGAATGCCATCATCGCACTCTAAAAAATAGTTTGTAAGTTTTACACACGTGCGTACAGGAACGCGAAGAAAGTAGGTATGGTAGAATAGTTTCCCAGACATCCATGGTAGTTCTCCTAAATTTTTTATAAAACAATCAAATGTATACTGAAGTTACCAGACTTGTATTGTAACAAGTGCATAAGTTTGCATATTTACAAGGCGGAAGTATGGTACTGTACTATACTGTGTTTACTTTAATTACTTCCTAACATTTTAGGAACCTTTTTTTACAGTGCGCCTGTATTTATCCATCTCTGTGCGGCTCACAATTCTGAAGGCGTAGTAATGAAACATTCGCTGGTTCAACCCTCATGCTATAATCCAAAGCCGCGTCTGTTCGCTCATTGACTGAAACAAATACGCGTAGGGCAGTGAATTTCAACATGCAGATCACTCAACTAGCTAAATATTCCTTTCCCTAGCTATAGGGTAATTTAGGCGATTTTTCGATTCCCAAAAAACTACAAGCAAATTAATATTTTCTTAAAAAATTTTAAAATACATACTTGTAATTTTCATCCCACATTATAATTCCTATAGCAAAATTTTCCTCGTCAGTGCAGAAAGTGATTTTCGTCCGAAAGCAGTATCTTGAAACAGCCGATAAATTGTTTATTATGTAAATCCCTATACGTGTTCCGGATATCAGGGTGAGAAATATAAAATGCCTCCCTCGTATACGGCGTGGCGCCAGAGAAGCGATGCCATAAACACCTGATATGCTGACACAAGCGGATTGTTTCGACCCGTGAATGTCTGCGCGTCTACGTGACCGGAGAAGAGTACAACGCACTTTGAAAAGTTCTACGCGGGGCAGCTCGGAAGTGCCAACACACGAAAATACAATTTTCTTGCTGTTGAGGTGAGTTTCTTCAATCGTGACAGGGCTGCCGTGGAAGAGCAACGTACATCCGTCGTACCATTGTTTGTGTCGGAGGCAGATCGTCGATGTGTTCCAATCGTTTGTTTTCTAACACCGACTGTTTACGTCGGTAGGTATGTTATACTGACAGAATACAACGAATTAACCTATGTTCAAGAATTTCCTCGATAAACCCTTAGTACCTCACCAAATTTAATCAAAATCCTCACTTCCCCTTCACATTTTAAAGTCCGTCATTTCTGTATTTCAATCAGTGGCATCAATCAAGCCTAGAAATTTGATGGTAATCGCATGAAATTAAAGGCTTTCTAGCAATGTTTAAGATAAAAAATTGAAAACTGCTAGAAATTTGGTTAAAAAACTGGTGCAGTTTTCTGCGGTTTTCTTGGTGCTAGTTATATCAGCTCAGATATTGTGTTTCTGTGAATTTCAAGATTTTCTATTGGTTTTAATTTAGTTTAGTGGTCGTTTATGACTAACTATGGGTAATTTGAAAGAGTCTGTCTAGAGAGTTGGTTTTCACACATATACCATACTTACGTACATTTTTTAAAACCAGATGGTGGCACTCAAAAATGCTATATTTGTTACAGGAACAATAGTTATGTCTACCACGTCTGCCCGAAAAAAAAATTACAGTTTTATTTTTGCCCCAAAAACCTGAATTTGATAATCTATGTAGTGTCTATGCTAGTGTAGTGCTAGTGTTTTTTCGTCGTCCCTCGGGCGATAGCTTCAAATGCTCGTAATTTCATCCATTCATAACACACAGTAGCAGCAAATTTGACGTATTAATAGTGTACATAGGAAGAAAAACTTGACGGATTTCTATACCGCATAGTCACCAAATATAAATGACTCTCTATCACAGGTAAACCAAATACATAAGTACGCAATAGGTTAAGTTGGTGGTTCAATCTACCAGTATCTTAAAGAAGATAGTAACACAAACTCAGACAATGTTGCGAAATTGTTTGTTACTGCTTTAAGTATTATAATCGTTAATCAATTTTGACGGAAATTCCATAATTCCGGAACTCTGCTCATTATATATTAAAAAATCTGATGTTCTGAAAATACCTGAAGTGATATTATGTAAAGGCTTGATTTTCTCTTATAATACCACCATATTTTGAAGAATGCCAGATTTTTAATGCGGCTTCATCTAAGATTTAAAGGCAAAAAAATAATAATGTACTGTATTTTATAAACTGAATTATTTGATCTGTGCGTATATTATTGAAGTACTTACTACATTGCGAAAAAATACATACTATTGTTTCACAGCAAGCGAAATAACCAAAAACAATAACTTACTGTTGTAAATTACCTGACAACTGTACAGAAAAATCATTTTAAAGTATGGTATTTCCCTTAACAGTAAAAAAAAAATGTCGGCGTATTTTAACAGATTTTTACTATCGTAGCCAATGCATAGAACCTCACTTAAGATATAAATGTTAATTAGTGTGCGAGTTCTATCTACATTTTGCAACAGTGGCTTAAATTCTAACTACTACACCACTAAAGTTTTTTAAAGAATGCCTGTTCTGAAGGATATGCTACTCTTATGCGTTCTTATTACGATGTCAAGATTCTATTCGAACGTTCTATTAACTTATTGCTTGAATGTTACGCGGGGCAGTCTGGCGAAGTCTTGCGATAATTTTCACCACGTTTTCATAGAATTTCACTGTTTTATATGTGAATTTTACTGTACAGAGGTGTAGTTTTCAATGTTGTGTGAGAGAAGAAAAATTCCCTACGAATTATCGTACCTTACACTTTGGTAATTTTACGAGTCTTTTTTAAGTACATAATGAAAACTGTTGAACCGGTCTTCAACTCGTGGAAAAAAAAAAAAAAAAAAAAAAATTATTTCTTGGAATGCAAAAATAAAACACGATAAAATGTCAATGAAACCGAAAGCAATATACGTAGCCAAAGCACTGTCCTCAGTAACAATGTCTGGAGATCAAAATCAGAAAATTGTAAGAAAAATTCTAGGCTCCTAGTTCCCTAGTAACAAATGAATTCACACCAGGAATGAAACCCTTTACCAAAGAACTTAAAAACTCTCAGACGCAATAAGGAAATGAAGAATTGATTTTCTTGTACTCGTAAGTAGTAAAAAAACTTAACTAATTTATTTATGGAAAGATAAAGTCTTAAAAATACTCAAAATAATAGGAAAAAATTCTCACAGAAAACTTCCAAAAAATAAACAACGACAAGAGAGGTTCCAAATCAAAGCCAAAACCAAACAAAGTATCCAAACCTGGAAGAATAAAGTAAAGCATGACAAAAAAGAATGAAACAAAAATGGGCTAAAAGACAAGCACTGAACATTAAGATGAGGTTGATGTAACGAGCTCCACTGTTGGATGGAACGAAAGCAGAAAATCTGTAAACCACCAAATAAAATACAAGGTTGGTTTACTAGTTCAGGGCACTGCTGGCGTTCGGGTTGCTGCCATGCTGGATGTATATGTTGAGCGCTGAAGGCTTAGACGCGTTGGAGCTGTAAGGGCGCAACATACACACGTGCCAGTTGCATCTTGACCTCAACGCGCAAGGTACTCGACATTTCGTGCGGTCTGTTCGTTTTCAGTTGTCCTCTAACCAGACTAGCAGCGGTTGTTTAATAATTCAATTACGTTAGTTTATTCTAGAGACATGAACTTTTCGCGAAAAGAATTTTGCCCCACTTTGTTCCAGTACCTTATGTGCATGTCTGCAGTTCTGCTTCATAGATATTGGCAGCGTGCCTTTGAACTGTTACGTTTCTCATTTGACTGTACCAATCACAATAAGGTTACTGTAACACCACACGTCTGTGATTTCCATGTAAAACCCCACGACACACGAATATCAAAACATCCAATCTCTGACCGTGAAGCAAGTCTGCAGACGTGCACACAAGTCACTGACACTAAGTGAGGCAAATTTCTTTTCGCGAAAAGTTCATGTCTCTATTTATTACCATATAATTTATTCCCTTTTTTTACAAAAGTCGATAAAGTGCACGTTTTCGACTTCAAGAAATGAACGATGGTGACATTAAAAAATGATACCGTCATTCCGATACGTGAACATTCTTAATAGCCATTGGCAAACATGTGAAGTCCAAAACTATTCATACGATGTCACGGCGGAGTGTTAGATTTTTTCCTTCAGTTTTCGAGCTATTACATTTATTCAAGTTGTATTATCAAAATTTTCAAATTTCTTGACATAAATAGTAATTGAATCTGTCATTATTTTGTCACGCAGTAACACTGCAAAGGAATTATAGGATAACTTTCAAGAATGATTACAAATTCAGTATAAAATGAACATGTAACACTATTATGATCTCCAAAATTCATCACAAATATCTTTTATGCCTCAACATTGCGACTATTACGAAAATATTTTAAAACAGGAGTAATTGCAAAAAATCGATAAATTAAATTTAGTATCAAGTCCTCTCCCTTAAAGGGAGCTGTAATAATGAATCTCTGCATAGCGCTTGGGCACCGGAGCCAACGTCATCCTTGATATTGCGCTGATCTGCAACTGTAAGCATCATGCTGATACCTAACTTCTTGTAAGCACAACCAACTTCCTTGTACAATCTCTTGTACGTATTAAATATGTTGACTCTGTTTCTGGAAGCTGCATTTCGGTGTTACTGTGGAAAATTTTCTCGGGTTCATTTTGTCTGCTACAAAAAAATTTGGGAAACGTTAACATGGAATTATTCCCAGGAGTTAATAAGGTCCTTGTTTTAGTCGCATGGTGCAGGATCACACAATTTACTTCAACGAATTGGTTTTAGTCTGAGTCTGTTGTGGGAATTTTAATTAATTAAAAAACATTGCGGCTCGTACAAAAATGGTATTGTTCCTACCCTGGACTAAGGCTAATTCAACTACAGGTTAGAAAGAAAATGCGTTTTCTTATGGGAGAGCTTGGTACAGGGGAAATGTCTGCCACTAGTTTCGCTTCAATCGCTAAGAGACAAGAAAAATACGAAACCGTAGTAAAATTATATTTAAATAAACTTTGAAATTATATTAGTGATTTAATTTAATTTTAAAGTGAAAAGAAACCGATTTCGCGTTTTAAATTATCAACTTAATGTAACTTAACATTCAGGAAAGATCTGTGATTGGTCAGTTTGGTGCACTAACGATACCAGCGCTCAAGCGGCAGAAATTTTCCCTGTGCCAAACTTATAACATTGATCTTTCTAACCTGTAGTAGAATTAACCCTACCTGGACTAATAAGCGTACAAGTTCTTAAGATAACTATGTACCTGGCGCACGGACGGAGCTGCAACGCGTCACACGTATTACTTTTTAACGTGAAACAGCTTAATTTATTCCTATTTCGTTTATCTATGACAATAACAAACACTTGAAACTATACCTCCATTATTTAAAAAAAATTCAGCACACCCTCTAGAAACATGATCATAGAACAAAGAGGAACATTATGTTGGGACCTCTTAAAATCGGCTGAAAGCTACTTTTATTTAGACTGCTGTAGCTCCAAACATACCACAAAAATTCCTCATGTGCAAAGCGAGTTGCGTGCGTTCGTCTTTACTTTATTCTATTAAACATTTATGTTATAGGGTCACACTTATAGTGACATAAGGAAAAGACTACGAGGAAAGCCAGTTTGACGCGCTGCTAATAAAGACTATGTGTTTCTCGTCGAGCGTTGTACTCTGGCTCTTATCGCTCCGCTGTTCTCTTGCGTCAGACATGGGATTTGAGACCGGAACACACCGTCAGACAAGTTTATTGTATTTTCAGTTTTCCAGCCATTTCATTTATTCATATTGCGTTATCAAAACTTTCTCTTCGACAAAGTGTAGGATGTATTC
>PNEQ01030821.1:59065-78055 GCA_003012365.1 Medauroidea extradentata
AAGATAGCCTTGAAAACACTGACACAACGTAGCTGTCTGCAGACATCAAATATTACAATATCGGGATTCTTATTGGCTCAGTCAAATAGGGCAACAGCTCCACGTACAAGCTAAAGCCAGTAATCTTCTGGTAAGCTGGACGTGTATTGAAATCCATCAAACAGTCAACTTTTCCCGCGATAAACCATCATCTCTAATTCTTAGTAATCTGCATGATATAAATATTAATGGTATTTTTCATTAATTTGTCATGTACAATCACTTCAAGAAAACTCTTGAAAGTTAATCTATAATTTCCTTGCAATGATTCTGCATTGCAAATTAATGAAAGATTCCGTTATTATTATTGTTATTATTATTGACAGGAAGTTTACCAGGAACATATTCAATGCTTTGTCAAAGAAAAAATTTTGATAATGTAACTTGAATAAATGTTATGGCTCAAAAACTGAAAAAAGAGTAAAATTGTCTTACTATCCCTCTTGAGGTATATAATAAAGTGATGAGCTTCTTGCACAAGAAAGACGTCCGCGAGTAATAGGCGTAAGATCAACCACGTATTTCTTTGTGTGAACTAGTCTCTCTTGTGATTGGCCCCAGCACATAATGTCGCGCCAGGCAATAGAGAGAGATCAAAAGATGGCCCGATCAAAGGCATTATCATCCTCTAACCTCATTAAACAGCGCTGTCTCCAATCAGCTTGTCGGCGAGATACTAGATGTTTCCTTTTATTTAGTTTTTTCCCCTTTCTACTGTATAAGACGGGTAGGAAGACTCTGGCCCCGTGCTCGTTGATTTATCGTCCTATCAATCTACCCTCCCCTACCCTCCCCCAACCCCACCATTTCCTCAGTCCGCCAGGGGTTCTCTTTGACTGTTGTGGGCCTTGAAGAAAGGAAGGTCTGCGAGGAGAAATTGCCTGTATCGCGCTCTGCTTGTCTGTCGGGTGGTCCCTGTAGCCACTGGTACCAACTTCTAGGCGCGGCTCTGAGGTTGTCGGATTATGTTGGCAGCAAATTATGCTTACTGAGGATATGAAGACATGTAGTAAACCATAACAAGCTATACGTCATATTCACAGGGCAAATACTTTTTTAACAAATTCCTTAATAGGAAGTACTTGCCAGTCAAATTAACGGCGTTGTCGTGCGCTATCCGTATTATCTTGCACAAGAAACTGCAAAACGGAATTACAACTTCATTTTTATGTTAAATTCATTGCGCGGACTACAATACCCTTACTAGTTATAACTAAAGCCGTTTTTTTTTTTTTTAATAATTTTTAAAATGTGTTTCGAAACGTGCCGACCTGATCATTAAAGCAGAGATATTCCATCATTCATTTGATATTGGCCATACGTTCACCACTTGCTGACGTCGCAAACGTTCACGTTGGAATCTCGCAAGTAACGGTGCTATAAGGGCGACCTTGAAACGTGCATAAAATGCCGCATCCCCACAACGAGCCAAGCACTGAACTAGCGTGGAATATTCCTGCAGGTCCAGTTTTACTATGGGACTTCAAGAGATGACGATAGTCAAATTTATGATACAATCTGAGCTTTGCATAGACCAAATTAGACATTTTGAAGTACGGCAGTCAGAAAAGGTGGTTTTCAGCTACGTTGGAAGGCTTCGAAACAGTGTTTGAATGAGCATGGTGTCTGATCAACGACATTCCGTACTTGTCCGAGGTATGTGTTATTTTCGTAAATTGGCACAACGGGCACAATTTGAATATTTTCGTTAGTAAATGTGTTTACGAACCCACTACAACGCATTATAAGTGCGTGGTAAACTGTGCCTTTAAGGTCATGGTCTTTCATTTATTTCAAATTGCAAATAACTCAAACATTGTTTAACCAAATGCTTTGAAAAAATCTAACCCTGCTTACAGTTACACGATACGCAATTTTTCCAGAGCGTTTTTTTTAAATAATGTACAGTTTGCTAGCAAAAAAAATATTTTGCTTCGTTTTGGCTTATTTTGACAACAAAATATGTGATAATTCTGGGTCAAAAATCTAAAAATCCATTTGGTGTGTTGCAACATAAAAGTTCAGATACAAACGATGATATGTAAGTATTAAAACTATAAGAATGAATTTGGAATACATGTATTAATTTGCGTTAAAAATATTTTCGAAACCACTACAGAACTAAAGAGCAAGGTCTTAAGGGCGTTCAGGTGGGGAAAAATCATAATTTTTTATTTGTATGAAATAATATTAGTTTTGTAGACATTATTTAAGAGTAAATTTAACTCAAATGAAAAAAAAAATAGCTTAGCCAGTTTTCTCGTAATGACACTTCAAAGTCAAAATTTACATATTTTTACTTCATACAAAACTTGAAAACTAGTAAATATAATGAAAAGAAAAAAATCATATCAAAACTACACGTTACTGTCTACAACTTAAAGCATATAAAAACCTATTATAACGTATTTTTTGTTTAAAATAAATTTCTAAAAGTAACAAAAAAAATTTTAATTTTGAAATTTTTTATTTAACATAAACATTTTTTGTAATGGGTTTTATATGCTATGAACCATAGACAGTGACACGTAGTTTTGTTGTGATTTTTTCCATTTCATTATGTTAACTGGTTTTCAAATTTTGTATGATGTAAAAATATGCAAATTTTGACTTTGAAGTGCCACTACGGGAAAACTAGCCGAGCTATTTTTTTTTTGTTTGGAGTATATGTACTCTCAATTAATGTGTACAAAACTAACACTATTTCATACAAATATAAAATTGTCATTTTTCCACATTTGAACAACCTTAAGGTTGTTGCATGCCCACGCCAAAGAATGCAGTACATGGATACGGCTGCCAGGAGACAATTAGAAAACCACCCAACGTACATGATTGATAATATTATTATGAATAACATTCGAAGAACGTTACACGTGTACATACTCTTTTCAGGTTATCCAGTAATATTTAATTGCTATATATCACGGTCGAAATTTGCGATATCTGATGTTTTTGCGGTCATATGTACGTATCAATATCGTGTTGGAGAATATTTTTTAAAATATTGCTTGTACAATACATTTTGTCTTGAATATTTCGTAATAAATGTGTAGTCATCACTTAATATTTCACAACAGTTGATCTATTGACGAGCAGACTGCATGTCAGTTTAGCGACTTGCACATAGAGGCTAGAACGAGGAATGATGCTCGTGTTCTCTCGTCCTTACCGCTTCTACACTATAGGGGGTTCGGGGTAAAGTGAGAACTCAAAATAGCTCTACTTAAGTTCTATTTTCAGCCAATTCGTATATTTCCGCACGTAATGACTAACGACAGGACACATCACTTGATGTTTGCGCGAGTAAGATAAATTGTCCAGTCGGTAGGAACCTACATAGTTTGATATAAAAAAGTTTATTAATTATATCAAATAAAATTATGTCGATATCGGTTGGTTTTCTTTCAGTATTGTTGTATTTAAATTAGGGAATCACATGGAAGTATATTGCATAATTTCGCTGCCAACCATACAAGCAGCAAGGGAACTATTGTTAATGTTGAATTATATGCAGTAACGACTAGTGAAATTTTTCAAAGGTTACATTTTTAGTGCTCGCTTTATCCCGAACGACCTATAGCAGATCTGGGACGCAGAATTACATCCACCAAGACGGCCTTCTTTTGTCATCAAAAAATAACACGTTGTAAGCACTGCGCGGCAATTCAGTGCTTCGCGTAAAAAGGCGGAATTTTTGTTAAATGCCATACATTGGCATTCATGTCAATACAGTTTTGTGCTGAGGCGAACAGTTAAAACATTTGGAGATCACTTTTAATTTGTATATGCACATGTGCTCGACGTTCGATTCCTGGTCGGGGAGAATTAATTGCCCCCTTCAGTGTTAGGTTTTTTCACAGTGTTCGCAAAAAAATATTCATGTTTTTTAAACGCATTGAATAACAAATGTGTATTCAAAGCAATCAAACTAGTAATCTCAAAAAATAAAAACTTTTTTAGTTTTGTTATTAATATTTTTCCTGCTAATTTACAGCCCGTGATATCTCGGGCAAATATCCTAATGGACAAATAATATCTACACTGTAAAATCTATTTGAAAATTCATCACGGTGATTTATGGAAGTGTAAGGAGATATGTTAAAAGTGTTTACCACACATACATTGTAGAGCCCTATTTATTTTTAGGGAACGATTAAATGTATTTTGATGTTACCAGACCTAATAACAATGCTGAACAGTTGATCTGTTTATAAGCTGAAGTGTCGCATGGGTTAAAATGTTCCCATAGAGGAAAGGAAGTTTTTTTTTAAAGCGATCGCCTCTTGACACGTAAAATCTGTTTGCCGAAACATTATTGAATCATAGATACTCATTACATGTCGATGTCGACTTGGGCATGTCGCACAGCGGTAGTCTTAGACTCGGGAGGACACAGTGTTTCAAGGACACAGGCCGGGTCGTTGGAAGACTCCCCTATCCCCCCGCCAACAAACATGCCCTGCCACGATCCCTTGAATACCATTACGTTGGCCTCAATTTAGAACGGCGCTCCGGCCTATTGATCGCTTGCTGCCTGCAGGGTTCAACGCTCGGGAGGGTGGGTGGAGGGCTTAGGAAACTGCAGGGGGAGGGAGGGTGAATGCATTTACAGCTGTCTGCCCAGATAACGCCTGGTTATTATTGTCGCGCGAGAGTTCGGCCGCCGAGGGAGTTGCATGAATCTGCGCGGACTAATGGCTGTTGGTCCTCAGCTTCTGAGAACGCAGACCAGGGAAATTTATTTTAATCACTTAATTGCACGCTGTATATTCTACTCGCCCATTTAATTTTATTATCTTTATACCGGAACGTTTACATTTTTATTTTTGGGGTGATAAACTTGTCAGCGACTTTGGTAGAGATACAAGGTGGACAGAGGAAGATTATCGGACAGAACGTGTATTAAGAAACCATTATGACCTTCATCTGGAGTAATTTTTCGAAATCCTGTACAACCTAAATCACGTCTGTCGGGGATGGGAATAGAATCCAAATCCCCCCCCCCCCCCAACGGTAGGCAAGCTTTTAACGTGTTGCTAAGCATTTTTTACACACCAGTGAAAAAAATTCAAAACTTTTAACCTAGTGATTTGAAAATTTTCAAGACTGGCAGCAGTCATATAATGGACAATTATGTTCAGGCTTTTTGCAAAATAATGGACCGTTATTTCGTAAAAAAAATTCACTAATTTAATTTTTGCTTATTTTAATAACAAAATTAGGTGCAATAATTTGAAAAAACTAAAAGGCGTATTGATACCAAAATGTAAATACAAATTATAATAATATACATGTGTGGAAAAAAATAGGCATTCTTCCATACAACATTTGTATTGCAAATGAAAAAAATTACACTTTCAAAATCAGTGTAAAATTACCAGGATTGGCCCTAACAACTTTTCCACGTTTCTTGATTTAAAATTATTACTTGTTCGATAATCTGTGTAAAAAAAACAGCAAATGTGTTTCTAGAGTATGCTTCTCGCGGAAATGAACAACTTTATCGCACGGCAACATGAAGTACGGCAGCGGTGATTGTGTGAGAAGACAATAGAAAAAAGTAGAAAGACCGCCAATCGGTGGCAACGCCCGCCACGTTCCCTACCGGGAATCGAACTCGGATCATCGTGCTAGGTAAGTCTGACCACTACTCTGCCGTGGCCCATTAGATTAAAGACAACAAATATGGCCCACGAAGTTGGTGAACTATATTTAAATAAATTATCTTCCTTTTAGTCAACTTCAGAGAAAGTTTTTTTCAAACATATCATATTCAACGTAACATTTGTTAAGAAATACGGCAATAAAAAGAGTGAAAAAAAAAACGGAATTGTGAAATAATAATTTTAAATTACAATTTAGAAAATACATAATAATTACAAGAAAACGTCCGTTTTCTTCAAGAAATTTCACGTGGAATACCTTTTGTGTCAAAGACAAATTTTTAATCGATACAGTAAGAATATATTAGTTTTGACGCCGTTTCGTTAGAAAAATACCATGACCCAACAAAATAATGTATTGAATGCCATACGATGACATTAAAACTTACTCTTTGACGGGAGGTTTGTGACAATGCATTCCTACTTTCTTGATGAAATGTGTTGAACGACGAATTTTTACGTGCACAATGTGGCAACACTGCATGGAGATAGTCCCTTATTGCGCTCCACGTCCAGCTATTATTTTATGTATATTGCGTTGAGGAAACGTAGACTCATTTTTTAGACTACTCAGGATTGAACCTGCGCCTATAATATGACTGTTAGAACACTGTGATAGTACGATATCTGGGTAGCGTAAGAAGGGACTTTACTCCTTGTTTGATTAGCACGTAGCGCACAAAGTGTCATCGTATAACATTTTGCCAATAACAGCATGTGTGTGTGTATATATATATGTATATATGTGTGTGTGTTGGTGTGTGTTGGTGTGTGTGTGTGTGTGTTGGTGTGTGTATTAATTTGGTTGCTCATAAGCTATTATAAGTTTGGGGGTTTCACTCAGATGGTAGCTACACTGTGGGTTTATTTAGATGTTATTTAGGGCTAAATGACTTTAAGACAGATTTGGTTTAACGGGCATTTACTATACTACAATGGCAGATACTCTGAATACAAAATAGGTTACAATGTGTTCTATTTATTTAGGAGGGGAGCGCAATAATACTGATTATTAAATTATTATATTAACTTGAGAGTTGCTGCCACATAACTAGATCTAACGACCTTACCGAAAGCTGGATTTATGAGGAGACGACAGCGACGGATGAGTGCTGATAGACGACCGACAGACGACAGAACGACGACAGACCCCGTTTACTTGGTAACCGCGCCTTTTATCGGCGTGCTTGTCCTCAATATTGTGCAACTACGAGGGGGGTAAGGTGAGTTGCTGTCTTCCGTGGTTTCCCAACGCTGACCTGATTGCCGCTCGTACATCTTGCTGTCCGGCTTGTCAGGCAATATTGCAACAGTATGTTTAGAATTAAGTGATGTGTAAACCGTATTTGTTAATAGCGCAAACCAAATCTGCAGTGACAATTTGCTATTTACCTCTCCCCCCATTAAAATTAAAAAAAAAAACAATACTTTGTGATTTTACGTCATTCTTCGAGGAAGGTTTCTTCTTTATCGATTCTTTATTTTTACGTTGACAACACTCAAACGTAGGTTCTTTTTTTTTTTTTACTGTTTTTGTCTCATTCCTAGATTTTTACATTACACAGTGCTTCAATAGAGTATGTATAGAAGCATTTTTTAATAACCCTAAATAGTATTTAATTTTTTTAATCAATAAGAAGAAATAGTACAAAATATCGTAGTATCCATATTGAATTCTATGAGATAAAGTAAGATTCTTGAAGTCAGAGGAAATGTCTCGGTGCAAATTAAATTAGCATGAGGCACTTGTTACATCTGCATTCTAGACGCAGTTTTTAGATCGTTTTCGGCGAAGTTTTAATCGTAAAAATACCTTTCAAAGAATTTTTTTTACAATTTTTTTAGTATCTTTAACGGGTGATAAGCTACGGTTTTAAAATTCTCATGATGCATTTTCCCCACATATTCAGCCTCCTCAAGTCACAGCTTAAGTGCTAAAAATGATGTTCCTAGGTTACTTCTTGTAACTGGAAATCAAAGTACCAGTTGCTAGGTGTTATAAATATCGTGCAGTCAAAAAGCATTAATGTCGGTGTAGACGCAAATAAGATCAACCGGTTTATCACTGAGAAGATACTCTATATTTGGATAGTAAATGCTGGCTGCGTACAGAGCTGGCCATGAATCCCCTTCAGTGCAACGTCTTTCCGACTCATAATACTGTGACTGAACAAGTTAACCCCTTTACTAACGCATTAATTTTGAATTTTAGACGTTGAGAAGATAGAAATTGCTGACGTGAGTAGCACACATTATTTCAACTAACTTTCTCAGTAGAACATCTGAGAGCATTGTAATAGTCAACGAATAAAGCGTAAGCAAATTCGGAAAATGTTTGCCAACACCACCCATTTAAAATTATCGTGAAAGATTATTCTTATTAGTGTTGTAGGCGACTGCCCTTGTACAGAACTGGCCATGGGTATTATTATTATTATTTTGAAATGGTATTCCTTGAACGAGTGTGCTCGGGATAGTGAACGAGTATGCTCGGGATAGTGAACGAGTATGCTCGCGATAGTGTGTAAAGGGATTCAATCTAAATGTATGAAATACTCACGTTTTCTTTTGAAAACAAGCTAAACTTCAAACAAGTGTATGTTCGTGGGACATTCGGGATTGGTTCTTGACTGATTGGTAGAGGTACGTCAATTTCGCGGATTTATCTGGCAGCAGCCTAGACTTGTCAGTCCTATACACCCACTGGCCACAATCGATATATATTGGCTTATAACAGTACAAGCAGGTAGCAAGCGATAGTACTTCGCATTATTTCCTTATTTACTACTGGCTTGCAGTAGTCAAACGCGTTTCATAACAGCCGCCATAGCAAGTCACAGACATGACAATGAAGTATACATAATTGGCGTTCAACCTGACCTGGAATGTATCTGCGAAATTTACGTACCTCTACTGATTGGTCATTACCTGGAGAGCCCTGAGAAAATAATGAAGAAGCTACTAAATGCAATGATGTGGTATCACAGTGTCAGCGAACAGCCAATGCACAGTTGTTGTCTACTTGATTACACAGATATTATTGGAGGCTAGCCTACATGTCAGTGAAATCGTGAACTTTTTGGAGTTGAATTAATCCCTTTTTTATTTATAGCCCTGAAACACTGATACATTATTTATTTTTTAATTTTTGAATAGGCCAAGAAAGGACCACGATTCTTCAACACTATTACTTGGAGCGGTCTTTGATGTTCGTCCAACAGATATACATTCGTTGACAGTGTTATTCTTTCTTCTTCTTCTTCTTCTTCTTCTTCTTCAACCAAAGGGCTCTCGTCTTCTTACGATGTGGTTTTCTTTTTCCCTGAAACCTCTTAGCTTCTTTAATATTTCTAAATTGTGTACGGGTTTTTTGATGTTGTTATTCTAAGTTCTTCAAACTCTATAAGCAAAGTTGTCTTAGTTTTCCTGTGTTTCCAATAATTGAGAAGGCGTTTAGTCAACCGGCTGATATTCATCCTTGATATACGTTCATAGAAAGATTTCATTTATTTTAACAATAAAAATAAAGTAAATATAATTAAAACATGTGCGTACACTTCAATATCCTTAAATTCATCCAGGCATTCTCTCACCCTCACGGGCCTGCATATTTAATGTTATAATTAGACACACAGGAAAATCGTGAATATATTTGTAGTCAATATAGTCACTAATAACCTATAGTATCGTTATCATATTATTATTATTATTGGAAGATGCAATTTCTAACACGTGTAAAGAGTTTTGTGACAAATCACACACGTTCTGCGGTTAAAGCTGTACAGTTATAACTGGACCTGTTGAGGAAATAAACAGTGCTTAAAGTAAATAATAGTCAATTTCGATAAACAGACTTACGCATATCACGTTGAGGCCTAGCAAACAATCAACTTTTTCCGTGATTTTTCAGTGTGTCTAGTCATTATCTGACAGAAGAATAGACTCCAAATTACTGTATGCTCGCGTGAATTCTGCTTTGGTTTGACAGTTCATGTGGGGCGCCTGTAGACTTTTCAATCAGTGATATAATGTTAAATATAAAATGATCATTATACTGAAATGCGGGCACACTAAGCTGCGAAGGCCCGGAGCTTATAATGTCGAGGTACTTACTATAGTGGTTAATACGGGCAGCTATATTCCACGGTCGTAGAAGAACAGGTCTGGACACTCGCCTATCTACCAAAGTATGTTGCTTTTCCCATTTGTTGTTTGGCTGTAGTTCGTCAAGTTACCGAGAATTTTGTACTTTTTGGCGCTGTAATCCGGGCGGTCGAACTCTGAATTTTTTCCATTGTTAACATTATAAAGTAAATAAAGATTTCTGAAGCCTTTTCTTAAAAATTTGATAGCAAAGGGAGTGTTCCGTAAATTGATATGAATAATGTTTTAATAAATTGTTTATGAAGTGGGCGGAGTTTGAGTCCGACCGCCCTAACATCAGCGCCATTAAAACACAATATTCTCGGTAACTTGGTGAACTGCAGTCAAACAACAAGGGGTCAAGTTTCCAGGCGAGTGTCCAGACCTGTTCTTCTACGACCGTGCTCTATTCTAACAACAGATATAACTGTGCGAAAAATAACCTGGTGACAAGAGGTCAAACTACTGAAGAAATTAATGTTACTATACTTCTGTTGACGTAAATGTTGTCTTCTTATATGTTCTGCAGACAGTTGGTATTGTTTTAGTCGTCTAATTTTGGTTGTACCAAAGAAATCGGTTATTAATTGAGAGGAGAATTTTTTTCTACATAGTGTTACGTTGGCAACGTAAATCTTTAATTTTAAAAATGTAGTGTGGTGTTACCTGTTAGCGTGACTTGGGAACGCAATCAGTGTTCTAGAATGGCGCAAGCTGTCTGGTATTGGTTTATAATTAGAGATGGTGAAATTTCGTGAATTCAGTGACTTGCATGTTAGAATAAAATATCCTATGCATACTCAAGCCCTGTCTGATCGTTCATTGTCTGATGTTCCACTGAGTAACAACTAGTAGAAAAATGGTCGGGAGTTATTATGCATAGAATATTTGATTCTAATATGCAGGTAATTGAATTCGTAAAATTTCACCATCTCAATTTGTAATATATTTTGTCACGCACAGGCCAGTGGATTCTTGCCTGTCGCTACGAAATTCGCTGGTCTTTACTGCCCCTTGGTGACTCTGGCCGGCGCGCCCCCTGGGCGGGGGAGTGTTGCGGGTGGTGTTGTCACAGGGGCTTTGCGGCAGTCTGCGCGCGGGGCTTCACCCAGGCCAATATCAGGGTGCGATCTTTTGACTGCTCGACTGGAATGGCGCTCGCCACAGAACGCTCGGCGTGGTGGAGGTTGTGGTTTGTGGGAGGTTGGAGGGGTGTGGAGTGGTGGAAATAGGGAGGGAGGAAAGAGGGCGGAAGAACTGGCAGACTGAGAGAAAGTGTCGCATTGTTGTACGAAAACATTTCACCCCAATTCGCCGGCGCGGAAATATACACCCCTCTGTTGCAACTAGTAATGTACTTTTTTGAGTAAGTCTTTTATGTGTATTAAAATCCTTTAAACTATTTCCTATAACTTCATGATTTTGTTACGTTTTTTCATGTATTAGTTCAAGAAAATGGGAGAAAATTGTTCAGAGTAATTACGGGAATATTAATTGTTAATATAATAATAAATAAATTTAAAAATTTCGCTTTTTAACAATGTTAATCTGAATCTTAAAAAAAGGTTGAAGGTGGTTTCCAAGTAATTGTGTTTTAAGTATCATTTTAAAATTCAAATTAATATCAGGCAAACATTGAACTGTGATCGAAGGTGAACTAATTGTTAGGTTAAAGAACTTTTATTAATAGAGTTGCAATGATATAAACAAAAATTTCAGTCCTGTACACAATCGTAATAATTTATTTTAAAATTTTTATTGCAAATGTGTTTTGTATTTACATGTCCACAAGGTGTACAAAATTATCTTCCTGTTGAGTTAACGATTTTATGACATTTCGTTAATTTTGAAGTTCAGTAGTAACTACGTATAAAAAACCGTAAAACCAAAATGAAATGTAGCAATTGAATAGCTTTAAGAGGACTTGGTAGCGCATCAGTTGTAAATACAGTACTTTAAAATGGCATTTTTCTCAAGATAATATTAACATAAAAATCTTAAAGTATGAATAGTTCAATATGGTTGATTGACGTACACCTTGGCAAAATATGTATGTGTTTATTTGGACAAATTTATTACGTTGGCTTTATTTGCTTAGTTTTGCCGTGTTAGGCGCCAAAAAATGTGGAAGTTACGCAATTTAGAGTATTTGTAGAGATTGTAATTATATTAACAACTTTTATTTATTTTATTTATTTAATTATCTATGCCCTCCATCCCAAAGAAACCTGGCTGTGCCCAGTACAGCAACGTTGTTACAACACTTTATTAAACTCTGCCTACTTTACTTGGCTTGTGTTAACTCTTGTGTCCTACTACTGCCATTTACATACAAAAAAAATGTTGTAGCTGCCACAAAATAATTTAAACATTTTATCGTTATGGTTATCACATATTTTTTTCTGGTGACCGCAATAATCGAGGTCTTAACATTCAAAAGGGGCTAAGTGCTGTTTTCGACAAAAATGAGTTCGGTACATAGAAAAGTGCCAAAACATTAGGTCGAAGACATACCTAAAGTGCTATCTCCTAGTGATATTCATGCGCGCCATACATCAGTACAATTAGATGGTTGGAGTAACATCAACACATTCTAGTTCATTGAAAAAATATATATTGATGTTCATAAGTGTTTTGTATTAATTACTGTGCGATTTCTCCTATTTACTACTTTCCTATCGTAAAAAAATATGTCAACGCATTTGTATATTTCCTTGTTCATTTGTTTGTAGCAATATGCTGTTTTCGTCATTATCTCGAAACTTACCTTTTGGCACTTAGCCCCTTATGAATGTTAAGTCTTGATTGCTTCCTTCGGAAAAGTTCAGGAGGTACTATAAATAAAATAAAAAATAACCGCTTGATATTTTCTGTGATCCATATCGGTAAAACATTTTCTGGCTACCATAAAACCGTTTCTCCTGTGTGTAAACAGTTTTAACTTACCGCATAACCGTCGTTTAATCACAACACTGCAAGGTGCCTGAGTGTTAAAGAAAATATACCGACAAGAAAGTCTGGCAATTTGCTAGTCTGGGTCAAACACCAATTTTTTGCACGTAGCGGTCAAGATTGGGTACACCCAGTTCCCTCGCCCATCGCATTCCGTCATTTCTTCTTTTCAGGACTCTATGTCATGTCATTCCCAGAAACTCTGGAAAATCAAGTAAAAAGTCGGGCGTTTGCGTTGTTTCCCTACCGCTTATTTCATCACTGTTTCTCACTTCAACAAATCCAATAATATATCTGTACAGCTTCCCAACTGTAACATAGAACATGTGTGATTCATCGCCAAATACGTGACACAGGTGAAAATTTGAAGGATAAGGACACTACACAAAAAACATATTTTGTTCATATTTACTCGCCAAAATTTATTTTGTAGACTAACCAAAAAAAAATTTACTGACACCACTAAAATATTGAGGCAACTACACTATTATTTTGTGGATACTACAAAATAATTTTGGAAAGAAGACTCTGTACAAAATTTTTCTTTCAGTGCGCAGTTTACTGGATACTATATTGACTTGTAATATTTTTCGAGTTTCCAGATTCTTTCCTCAAGGTCCAACGGTCACAATTAGCTCCGAGTTTGACAGGAGACTGTTAAACTCGAGGTAGGTGTGAAACCATGTCTTTAGCTACCGGCCTCATTCGGATTTATTTATAAATGGGGAAAAGATAATATTACGAGTTCAAAGAGCGACATGCTAGAATACAGTGTCGTATGCATTCTCAGTCCCTGTATGTTCGTCCATTGTCTGTTATTCCAGTGAGTAGCAGCTAGAGACAGGGAATATTCGCGAGTTCACTGACCTGTAGGATAGCCTGCAAGAGTATTTAAGAACTGAAGCGGATAACAGATTCTCATTAGCTGCTTGTTGTTAAAGTGACATATGCCTGTATTAGTTACATTTTCATTATTGGCTCAGAGACTTCCAGGAGATGTCAAATAAGTCAAAGGACAACTGCGAAAGTGACACAAACTTAAAGTTGGTGGAATTCTAGATTGTGGCCAAATGAAAATGCGAATTTTTCAGGTCTCCAGTAGCAGCTAATGGACAAATGGTCGCAGCTAGAATATATACACGATGGTGGATTCGAACATACAAGACATTGCACCAACGCAATAGTACCGTTCCTTTCTCTACTGAAATATTGTTGACATGCGCCATTGCAGTGCCATGTCACCTTAGTAAACTAACAATCAACTGAGATAAACGTAGGAAAACAAGTTAAACTGGCTGTAGTCGACACACACATAAGTAACAAACCATGAAAATCTCAAGAAGACACGTGTTAAATCTCAGATAATGCGAATGAAAAAGTTTCATGATAAAAATACTAAGTAAAATAAGAACGAAATCTGCGAAAACTCTTGAGACAACACAGCACTACTATGGCCCCAGTCGACAGTATTTCACTGAAACATTAACCCCTCTGTGTAAAACTTTCAAAAACATGTTACTTTCCCAGCATACACATGCCATGAAAACGTGCAGGAAATGTGCTGTAGGGTATTACTGCTGTCACAAGCAACTGTATCTAGGCAATGTTTTTGGTGTGATATCCCCAGCCATGTTGAAATTACTGTAAATTTTTGATCTTTATTTTTTTAGAAACACTTAAGTAAAATAATTAGTTATATTACTGCTGTAAAAAATACCTTACGATAAATTCACAAAATACTTAATATTTGACCAATAATAATGTCATTATTGTAATAAGGCAAACGTAGTTTTTAAATAATACATGCCTACGTTTTGCGCTATTTAAAAATCATTAGGAAATGCATTAATAACAGATTTATGACTGAATTAGAAGGTATATATATATGTCATACCGCTACTGTAAAAACAATTTAGTAATTTTAAAGAAAAAATTTCTAATCGAAAAGGTAACATTCAGAACGTGAAGGGTAACCCCACCTTAAGGGGACTGCCTAGTTAGGCTGCGTTTGTGTGTGTGAGGCAGGAGCGGCGAGGTTGCCGTTAACCGACATGCATTATCGCCTATCCGTGCAAGCTACGCCGCTGGCGTGCAGTGCTTTACTATTGTCCTTTTATCCTATGGGACATTAAGAGGTGACCACAGTATTTTATTTACGGATAACGCTTGTTTCTATAGTTGTCTTTTTCGAATCCGATTGTGTAATTTTCCAGATACGGTATTCTGGAAAAGCCATTTTTGCCCGATTTGAGGGGCCTGAAAATAATGTTTCTAATAAACGTGCCGAATTCTTAAACTATAGCGACATAGCCTGGAGTGTACATTCTTTTCGTAGATCTACAGATATAATGTGTGTTATAAAGTTTCGTCAAAAAGAGACTAGTCTTAACTCGCTGAAATGCATTTAAAGGACAGGCAGGGAGGCCCCTTAAAGCCTCGCTCTTTAGCTTTGCAGTGGTTTATAAATATTTTTTAGAGCAAAATTAATACTTATTTCGAAAATTCATTCTTTCAGTTTTAACACTTTTGTATCATCGTTTGTATCTGATTTTTTTTATTGTTGCTATACACCAAACGGATTTATAGATTTTTGCCCCTGAAATATTTGTTGCCGAAGTAAGCCAAAATTAAGCAAAATTTTTTTTGCTAGCAAGCGGTACATAAAGGCAAAAATATGTATCATATAAGCAATTTTTTTCAAAGCATTTGGTTAAATAATATTCGAGTAACTAGCAATTGTTTGAAATAAATGAAAGATGATGGCCTTAAGAGGTAGGAGTTTTGCGCTGTTTGAAGCCTTGTGTCACTGGAACCGCAGAAACACTGGCGCCCGCCGTCTGTGCTAGGAGTGACATTTCTGTGGGGGGAGGGGTAGTTTTGGCTTGTGGGAGGGGGGAGCCCAGGCCAGAGGTCAGAGGGGATATGAGTTTAGGTTCGCGCGACCACAAGCAGGGCAGGTCAGTGTGGGTGGCTGAGGGCCGCCGCATCGCCACTAATTGCAAAAGCAGCGAGTGTCCTACCCCCTTCCCCTACCCCACAATCCCTAACACACTACCTTTCTATTGGTTGTGCCCTGTGCGCGAGTACTTCCCCTCCTCTCCACAGCCAACCACATCTCTGCGGCCTGGTGCAGCCATTGTACGTTGTCAGCGGGGTTCTGGCTACTTGACCAGGAATTTTTTTTTTGTCATATCGGTGCTTGCTGGTTCGCTTGGTTACGTAGAGAAAACCAGCCAGGACTGCAAATATCACCTCCTGTGTTTTGAGAACCTCAGATGGAAATAATTGGTCGAAATACCAACTCACCGTGGTGTTTATAATTCACTAGATCACATATTAAGTCGTGTTTGCATACTGCTAAGAAAAACCTTAGCAATCATATTTATAATTCACCCTTTATTTTGGAGGCTGTGTCAGTGTTTCAGGCGCATGTATGCAACCCGCATTAACACCATATAAATCAAGGCTTATTTTACGTACTGTATAGCAATAAGAGTATTACACATACCAACATTATCTTCACGTTTTATAAGAGACAGTCGTTCTTATTTTTGCTGCGTTTGTCGAAGTCCAGTACAATTAATGGTTGCTACAAATTTTAAGAAACGTGTTTTTAGTATCACGTTGCTAATTTAACCGTTTGTTATGCTTCATTTTGCAGAACGCAGCTCTATTGATAACGGCTGTGTCTTTGATAAAGCCCGAAGATAACGTTGATATTCGTAATACTGTTATTGCTATACAGTACGTAATATTAGCCTTGATATATTTTGGTTTAATGCGGGTTGCATGCATGCGCCTGAAACACTGACACGGCCTCGGGATTGATGATCCCTGCCAGATCGGTTTTATGGTTTTTATTATAAATCAGGGAATAGACACGTTGTTTTCTCGCTGACAAGGCATAGTTTATTGTTTCATTCACTTTTTGGAATCCATATGGCACTGTTTCTGTTAATGTTGCGGCCTCTGTAGTCGCTCCCGTAAATAAAGTAATTTTTCCTTTTCAGCTGTTTCCAGTTGCAAAATAATGACTATGAAATGAAATTACAGAAAATCAATTAAGTTTGTATCTATGCCTTGTCGTGACGAAAATTTTGATAAATCGACTAAAACAGAAGTTATCAAGAAGAAACAGATAAATCCAAGGTGGTAGGGATCAATACCCTTTAACACAATTAGTTGGTTAAAATTTTTGAAAAAAAAAAAAAAAAAAAAAAAAAAATTGTTTGTCACGTATTTTGTGTAGTGAAAAAAGTTTCTACTTCCCACCATTTTTAAATAAATAATAGCACAGGGAACAAAAAAATTTGCGAATTCAATGACCTGCTCCTCTTACATATGCATATTCAAGCCTCAACCATTTGTCCACATGGCTGCTACTCAGTGGAACAGCAGACAATGAACGAATATACGGGGCTTGAGTGTACATTCTAACATACAGGTGACTGAATTCACGAATATTTACGTTTCTCTTGCACCGCGTGATCAAAATACTTAAAATGTCAAGCGACTGCTCGAAAAAAAAAACCGTTCAGTTAATTTTATTCTATTCAACTTGTATACATTACTTCAGGTGTTTATTTTTTTTGTAAAAAATTAAACAACTGGTTTTTACATAATCTATCGTAAAAGTACACATTTTTTTGGAAGTAAAAGTAACAGAGTTATAGTTAGAAAATAATCCGCACCGAAAAAAAAAAAAAATACACGAGACACTTAATGATAGCTCTACTACCAATCGCATGTGAAAATGTTTTCGCAATTTTAATTATAGGCTAATCGATAAAAAATAATATGATTTTTATATATTTCGCAAAAAATATTAAAATAAAAATAATCTGCGAGTGGTACTCGTGTAGGTTCGATAGGATACATTCTGACGTTTTATATATTGGTGTCAAAATTTCGTTAGTTCCGTAATCAAATGAGTGTCTTCTAACGATGAGTTAAAAAAAAAGTGAAATCTGATTATATTATATCTGGAAATATAGGTTATACTTTTAAGTTACATAGCCTACCAGTTTGTGTGTGTATGAAATAATAAATTAATTTGTTTCATTTTAGCTATAATTATTATTGTCGAATAGTACGTGCTTTAGAGATACAACATTGATACTGAAATGGTATTCTTAGTATTCTTATTCAATGTTTCTCTAAAGCATGCCATCTCCTGAAAGACAGGATTTTAAGAGTAACTGATTTGCATAAACGTTTAGGATCCCCACACGATGTAGCAATGAATCGAGTATGTTACACCTTTGAAAATGTCGTAAGTCAAGATATTATCTTAATTTATGACCTGGGTGTAATTATTAACACAAAAATCAGTTCACAGAGCTTAGTCTTGTCGAAATGAACAGTTTTCGCCAAACTAATTAAAGAAGTAGCAAGCATACGTTACATAGAGAAAGTGTCGAGCCGTGTAGGCTTCTTGCGGGAGACGGACACTTCTACGAATTCGTCTCTTCACAGAACGTTTCCCCTACGCTTCCCCTTACTCCCTCCACGAACCCCTGTGCCCACCTCCTCTGAAGTACAGTGTTTGCTCATTGGCTGCCCCCCTTCGCTTCAAAAAATCCCTCCTTTTCTTAGAAGATGCCTGAAAGAGTTTCGTGCCGCGTAAACTGGTACCAGGCAAACATGATGTGTGAGGAGGTAGCTAGCGATTTCGGGCGCGTGAAGTGTCGCAGCATGGGGTGCGAGTGACCAACAGCTGCACGGGTTTTCAGGTCTCACTAAGCATTTAATTTCTCTGTGTTAAATGCATGATGTGCTTGTCTCGCGTAATTTCATAATTCATAATTTAATGCAAATTCAAGTATCGTTGCAACACGAATCACGTAAAAATGACAAAGTGTTCGTTAAACCATTGTGCAATACACTTCCATAACTCAACAGAACCAACGATCTCAACGATCTCTCGACGAACATGTTACTTTTTGATTTATGCTTTTTTTTTAATGCAATAACTGAAAATTTTTATTATACGGTCAAAATACAACTTCACAAATAACGTGATTCCACATTTCTCCAAATTTAATAATTAACAAAGTATCTATTTCAATCCATAAGCATAGAAAATAAAGTTGTAGGGAATAAATAACAGTATGTTAGTATTGTAAGGTGAAATATCAATTAGATACTTTAAAAATTCGATAAGCTATGTACTTATTTGTAACTATATTTA
>PNEQ01030822.1:0-36512 GCA_003012365.1 Medauroidea extradentata
AACTTGTGTAGATGTATTTTTTTTATCCTTTATGTAAGTAGTAGTTGTTTCTTCTGTTTGCCATTTATTGTGATAAATCTTTATAGACATAGATTTTTTTTGTATATACAGTTGTAAATAAACTAGATTAGCTTTATTTTCTTTATTTTATCAAAGACCTCCATCCCCAAACGTACCTAGCCCGCAATTTGTAACAATATATTGCCTAATATGAACTATCTGATGGAATATTTTCAGGAATTTAATCAAACTTGGTACACATACTACATATAAAGCTAACTTGAATTTTGCGTATCTCGTTCATCGTTTGGTAGTATTTTGAAAACGGCAGTTATTTTTAACTTTATAATTAAAAGACATATTAGAACAATTTATTTTATTTTATTAAACTTTGTACTCGAAAATTATCTACTTAGTAAGCTGAATTATATTAGGTATATTTTGTGTATCATACGTCTAAATCAATATTAGGCATATTATTTAATACTCCTAAATTACATAATCAAAATAAACTTTCAGGGAGTTATTTGCACCCGCTTTGAGGAAAGTAGGCTTATCAGATATGCTGGTAAATTCTTGTTTAATGTTAACAACATTTTTATAGCTTTTGTAGTTTTCTATTATATCGTATTTAATTCAAAATCTGCATAAAACAGTTTTATACCAATTTACTTAAATGATTAAAAATGTTACACTGAGGAACAGTCTCACAAGCTACGAAAAGACATGTTTGCAAACCGCGTTTATTTTTTTGTATTAAAAGAATATGTTTGAAATAAAAACTTTCTAATTGGTTAAAAATATTTTAAAATACCAAAAAATAATTAATGTGGTTTTTAAGCATGTCATAGTCCATGTCACTGCTCTTGAGTGAGGTAAGTTGATTGGTTTTGTATTCTTACATAAAACAGGTTTATGCAAATTTGGATTTAAATATTCTATTATACAAAAAATTTTGGAAGCTAAAAAGTTTTCATCACAGAGAAAAAAAGTGTTGAAACGTATGTCTATAAAGGAAACCACCACACATAAAAATAAAATTTTCTAGCACAATTCAAAATTTTGGTGGAATCCCCCCTTAAGTATAAAGTTAAAATTTCAGAACTTTTTAATATTGTTTTATATACAAATATTCATAGAGTACCACGTAAATTATGGTGCCACTTAAACTCAGGAATTAGGGACTTCTAGCAACCGTAACATATGGACTAGTTTTGGTAGTACCTGGGTCCGGACATACTTATTTTGTTATTCCATGGCTTCTCGAAAAGCGGTCGAGGAGAATGCTGGGTTGGTTATTTAACAAAGGTTATGGCCGATTCCTCTCCCAGCTCCTGTCTTTGTACCAAGTTACGTGTTACCGTCTATAATGACCTCACTGTACATGAGACATAAAGTCCACTTTCCTTACCATCAGGCGTCCCGAAGTCACATTCAGTTACATAGATATGAACACTTCAGGTGCATAAAACCGCCCGTGTTTACATCGTCACAGTCGCTAACACACACTACCTTGGAAGAATTACCAGTAGTAAGAGAAACACACGGCAGTTTATGCGGTGTTAGCATTTAAAGACTTCGCGAAGTTTATAAATCCACGCTTAGATTATCAATTAAAAATTACTTAAAGCCCTGTTTGCTCTTTAATAACGAAAACAAACATAACATTTACATCTGGCATCATTCTCTTTACTTACATTCCACTGCTATAAAAGTTACAGTCCGTAGTATTTATTCACAACCGAAACTTCAACTTATAGTGTAGACATAGTGGCAAATTTATTTTATATGTTACAATTGCACTTTATACTTTCAGTGTATTAGTATATACGTTGATTTCTTAGTTATATGATTTCAGATATTAGTAATAAATGTAATAAAAACCCAGCAATAACAAAACATGATATGGGCTGGTATGTACATTTATTTTGAACGATACAGATCATGTGAATTAATCTAATACTTCTGTCATAGATTTACCCGTGTTGCGTGAAATGTTATAAATTTTTTAGTGTGATTGTCTCAAAAACGAGGTCATAAGAAACTATACGCGGATTTAGTTAAGGACAGGAACTGTAAGAAAAGAGACCATGATATTTTCTAAGTAGTAACCCCAGAATTATTCTTGAGCGTTGTCGGGAAACAAGGGGACAATAAAATCGAGATGGCCGGAGCTGGGAATCATAACTGAATCCTCCGATTTGTTTTAATATAAAGTACATTCGTTTGTAAAATTAATTATATTAGTCCTAATATTTTACTGTAATGAAAACTTTTAATCTGCTCTCTCATAAAACAGAAACATTACTTCTCATGTTAGCTGTGTGTTAACTCTAACACTACAAATATTAAGTAAACGTTGCTTACTTGTCAGATAATACAATACGTTGTCAGTTCGCACAAACATTTGTAGCATATGTCCACTATAGTTTCCAACTCAAGAAACTAATATTGTGAAAGTGTACCTGCTACATTTCGACTAGTCCTTTTACATTTTTACTGACAAATGAGTGCAGTTGCGATGGGAAATATTTTTTCAAGCAGTTTCCTTCGGGAATACTTAATTTACGTTTTATCTTCACAGACATTTCGTGTCGTGTGTGTTACGTTTAAGGAGTGGTGTGAGCCATATCCTAATACCATCGTTTAAATTATCCTTTGGATCAATGATGCAATTATCTCTCGTTATTAAGACTTTTCAATTTTGTTAACGATCACTTACCTTTCGTTATCATTTCGTAATATTTCTACGTACTGGACTTAATGTGTTATGCGCACTTACTACCCATTGTTTCTCAGGGCATGTGCCCAAAAATAGCCCAATTGAAAGAATGACGATCAGCCCTAGTCTCACGGTTTTAGAAATTTGGTAACTACAATGTATTTAAATGTAACCTTAAAAATGTGCTTCGTGATCTCCATTACTGTAGCAGTTTCATTAAGCTTAAGCATTTATTCGACACTTTAAGTTGCCGAAATTGTTAAGTTAACGTGGAAGATCGACGCCAGCTTAGTTAATGTTTATGAATCTGTTTCTTGTAGATTTATAAAAATCTTTCGTCAAATACTATTTGAGGTATTTTCCTGAAATCATACTTTGAATTTAACTTATTGCATAATTTCATTCACGCTACTGACATTCACCAAAACATTTAATTGCTGTTCCATGTTTGCCGCCTTCGAAAACTTTTATTCCTTCTGTTAGATGTCTTTACTGACAAAAAAAAATCGGGTAGTAAATTCCACAAAGTAAACATTAGGTTTTTTTTTTGTACTTTTTAGGACATCAGTACTTTAACGTACTGATAACAATGTCATAGCATGTATTTACTGTACGAATGTGCGTATCAATTTCCGTTCAATATTTTACTGTGTTTGATTAAAACATTATTTCCATTTGAGGCAATAAACTATTTATAGTATTATATGGTTGGAAGTCAAAGATTAATTTTCCTGTGAACTCAAACTATACATAATCGTGTTTGTCAAGCGAGTCATAACAACGCCCAGGTATACGTTTCATTAAAAGTATACAGTATAATTATTGTGAATATATTAGCATTTAAAATATTCTCATGTGAAGTACTATTTTTATATTTCATGAAGAATTTTTGTTACTTGTATAATGTATCTGCGTGCTCAAAACCCTAGCAGTTTGTCGACTACAGAAAGCTTCAGATTGTTTCAGATCTAATATAGTCAGTATTAGATACGAAATTTCAAACCACAGAAAACAAACAGACTAAAGCATAGTGAAAATCGTACATAAAATCTGGGCAAATTGTAGAGGAGATAAGGTTATTTAATAAACGTTGTCAAAGCTTGCTGTGTTCATCTGTGTTGATATCATCGTGTTGCCTGTGCTCATCCGGTTTTTATCACTTTGTGATCGTCTGTGTCGTCATTTTACCGTCCAATCCGTTTTAGTAATTTTCTGTCCCCAATATCTTTATTGTTTGCATGTTGATGCTTTAATTTATTGTAAAGTTAGTAGTTATTCCATGTGTTTTACTATCTCATTTTTTATTATTTTATTTAAGTAGCCGATGAGTACAGCTTCACTGATAACGTCTATATGTTACTGATAGCAAGAAAATAATTTTTGTAAAGGCAGGTGTACAAAATAAGTGTATTTTAGCATGAAAAAGCTATAGGCCTACATGCTACTAAAATGACGAAATTGGTTCTTGAGTAACATACCCCTTCACCTAGTCTTAGTTGTGTAGCTATAGAGCGTCCCAACCTTAGATTGCAACACAGGTCTTTAGGCACGCGCTGCTGCCAGATCGCAGCCGCATAACAGAGTTCGGTGATGATCTACTTCAGAATTTCGAGTTTTAAAATATTGTGGCTTTTAATATTTTAACTGGTATTACAATTTGTATAAAATCACACTTCAAAATATGCTATTAAAGTAATTTTATTTACTTTAAAAATTAGAAACAATCACAAACCCCACTGATATGAGACCATGTAGTTTCACTCCTGAACCAGTTTAGGACGATGGGACGAAGAAAACTGTGACTAAAGAAAGCATGGATTTCCTTTATTAACCATTCCAGACTTACCGCATAGTCAGTAAAGATAACGGAACGTTTTTTCTCTTCTGAAAACACTCAGGTGTCTTTATGTTAGTTTGTAGGACGGGCGCGTGGGAGCGCATGACAATAATACGCCGCATATTTCACAACAATAAACAAGAGAATGGCTAAAACTATTGTGGCGGGGCTTTTTTAAAAATATATTTCGGTCATCAACTTTCTCGCTTTCGTACCAATATAACTTCAATAACAAACAAGTTTCTCACTGAAGAACTTTTTAGTATTTCAGTTTGTTTAATAACACACATTCGTTAGATACGTAAGATATCTAATATTTCTGTTTATTAATCAAACTGTGTACGAGTATATTAATTAATAAGCTGACTTATCTCTTGTATATTTTGTTTATCATATTGCTCAATTAATATTATTGTATAATATTCCTAGATTACGTAAACGATGTTAACAATCAGGCTTAATTTGCACCCACTTTGAGGAAAGTAGGCTTATCAGATTTGCTAATATATTCTTGTTTTATGTCTCAAGTAGATACATCAATAGATTCAGTTGTATATTTTTCTATTTTTGATAAATACCGTATACCAATCAATTACTTACATACAGATTTTATCAACTTTATGTGGTGCTGGGATTTACATTTTTCGTCGAAACGGAGGCGAGATAATTGATGTCATCAACTACGGTTATTGAAAAGGCCTACTTATATGTAGAGCTTAAATTACATACATACCCTACATACATACGTGCATACATACGTAGGTTACATACGTACATACATACACACGTACATGAATGCATATTTACATACATAATTACATTCATACATATATACATACATACATACACATATATACATATACATATACATACACACATACACATATATACACATATACATTTACATACATTCATACATACATATCTACATACATACATACATACGTACGTGCATGCATACGTTCATACGTAGGCTACATACATATATATACATGCATGCAAGCATGCATACATACATATATACATACATGTATACATACAATATATACATACAATACATATATACATACATACATACGTACATATATACATACATATATACATACATACACATACACATACATACACATATACATGCATACACATACACACATACTGACACCTACATACATTCGACACACACACATAAAACGCTCATATATAATTCATGTACTTGTACACTACCTGTTAGAACAAAATAAGTTACGTGAAAAATATATAATAACTATGTTGTCTTACTGCCTACTCGTCCAGTAGGCCTACCATATATTGTCTGTTATAATGTTGCTGAACACGTACACATACAGTAAAAGTATCACTTTAGACAAGATAAGTGCCTTATGTAACAGATAACAGTAAAGGGTGTAGAGAGTAGCTGTCGTTGAGAATAATAGCACAACAATTCGCATCATTTGTATTCTAATAAAATTGTTAGTTATCTAGGTGAACTATCCCTGCATAAATTATCTGTACATGGCATTCACCCTACGATTTTCGTTTTAAATCTTACAAGTATTTTCATAGGAAAAATTGATTTATACTTTTTAGTTTGTTTTAACAACGCGATGTGATTTATTTATTTTCTGTTATTTTGTCTTGTGCTAGTGAAAATTTGCCATAAGTTCTGAGCTATGTTTAAAGTTTCAAGTCTCTAGCTAATCAGGAAGCTCATATATTTTTTATTTTATAATAATTTTACAAATGTTTTACTCTTAAATTTTATTGTCAACCAGTTCTGATGTATGTTTAAAGGTTCAAGACTCCAGCTAATCAATTATTTAGTACAAAATCGATAGCGATATTTGTACCGAACAAACAGACAGACAAGAATGTTGCATTTTCGTATAGTGTTGAGCTACGTTAGAGGTCCTAATCTCTAGCCCATGTTTACCCTAGATAATTGTTACCTTACTGACTAACGAATCGAAAGCGAGTTAATAAAAACCTGGTAAAATTAAACTTGTACTGAGCCAGGAATTTATGCAGCAAATATTAAGTTGACGTCGCAAGTAGTACGTATGAAGAAGTGATGTTCCATATGTAAAAAAAAAAGCCTAATGTTTACTTTGTGAAATTTGTATTACAATTTTTTGTCAATTAACCCTTAACAGATGGAATAAAAATTTTCGAATGAGGCAAACATTGGATTTAAAAATAAATGTGATGGTAAATATAAATAGATGGCCTAAGCTATACCGCAAGTTAAATCCAAAGTTATTTTCTCGGGAAATAAATTAACTGATATCTCGCTTCAGATAGTTTTGTTGGTTCGAGAAACCCGGTGACATTAATATTAATATGATCTTCCCCGTAAATTACAACTTTGGGAATGAAAAAATTTCCAATAAATATGTAAGTTCCAATTAACTGCTTCGGTAATGGAGAACATGGAACAAATGTTTTAAGTTTAATTTAAATACAGTATAGATACCGAACTTTAATACCACACGGGTACTCGATAATTTTGCAGTTAGGTCTATTCTTTGGCTGATGCGTCGTGAAACAACGGATAATAAGGACAAATTATATATTGGGCACATTACTTAATTAAGTACGATACGATAACCAGACGCTAGAGATTAGAAAGTCGTTATAAACGTGAGAGGGAACAGCGGCATTGATCCGGCGCAGACATTTTAAACGGTGGTACTAGAACATGCCAACAGTCATTGACGTAATAAACACGATACGAAATGTCCGCGCGGAGATAGCGTTAATTAGACAGTCCCCGAAGGAAACTGTTTGAAAAATATCCCTCATCGCAACTGCGCTCATTTGACAGTATTAAAATATGAAGGACTAGTCACAACGTAGCAGGAACACTTTTATAATATTAGTGACGTGCTGGAAACTATAGTGCACGTATGCTGCAAATTTTTAACGGGTTGGTAACGTCTTGCATTTTCTGACAAGTTAGTAGGGTTTGTATATTTTGTATTATGTCTCAGTTGGCATACAAATGTTTCTGAGTTTATAAGATAATGGATCAAAAAGGTTTGATTGAAATAATTTGCATATAATTTTCATTACACAACGAATATTATAAACACGTGTAACATATACAAAGTAGTGACGGTTAACGGCAACTCATTGAACTCGAATTCCAATAGAGCAAGTTTTAAATCTCCGACCCTCCTGATATTAATTTTTATTTCCTAGATAATTCTGATGTTATTGCTTAGAGAACGTCATAGTCTGTATTCTCCACGTTTCTCTCCTTTAGTACAGCTGACAGTCCAGTCATATAAGGGATATTTTAGCGAAATGGCGGAAAATGTTCGAAAAAGCTGAAATTTTGTACACACAGTAAAAATTTTTTTGTACTCTTACAAAAAGGTTTTGGTAACACTACAAAAATGTTTTGTAATATTTACAAACATTTCTGTAAATCTACAAACAAATTTTGTATATATACTGCCAATGTTTGGTTCACTTTACAACAATTGCTTGTAGGGTTACAATTTTTTTTTTGGAAACTTGTTTCCAATTTTTTTTTTTTTTGTAAAATTACGAAATGTTTTGTAAAATTTGTCTGGTCTTCAATTTTATTTTGTTTAAAATCGAAAAGTTTACTCAATAACATTTATTTTACTAGTTCCTAAAGCTGTTCACAATATTTATAACCACTTTAAAAAGTTTCGGACATCTCACATTTATTACCTGACTGATAATGTTCTGATATTAGTTTACAAGATTTTCCTTCAAAATGGACAATTTTTTTTCACTGTGCAGATATTTAAAAAAATGTGTGCAATTCAACAAACTAAAGTCCGCAGAGCTAGGATGTAAACTTCCGCTTACATGAAAATGGCGGTCAAAACATATTTGCTAGGAAATATCTAGTTATACTTTGTTTCATATAAGTTTGGTAATATTTGACAGCTTCTTATGGACAATTATTTTCTATAATTTGTTATTTGGGGCAAAGTACAAGATATTTTTAGTTCTAAAATGAGCCGGAAATGTCCATTTCACAATTTATACTGCAAAGGTTGTCTTGTATTGGGCCACTGATGACAAAATAATAAAACTTATTGCCCGTAAGTAATTGTCAAATTTGACCAAGCTTATATGTAACGGAGTATATCTGTTACCTTACGAGTCAGTGAACCTGGCGTGTGAAACGTGCTGCAGCGTGGTACGAGAAGTATGTCTTCGTGTAAAACTGATTAAAATGTTTTCAATACGTCTTTCTACGAAAATAAGACACATTTCAAACTGTGTCCCTATGATTTTAATTAAGCCGTCCGCTAATTAAAACCATTATTTCCAAGCTCCTCAATACTGCTAAAAATGAAATTTTCACGTTGCCGTAAAATATTAACAGTAATCTGGAAACCAAATCATAGAAACCTGCGTTGGACTTTACCTCATAATTTCCACAAATAAAATGACAGGGTCATCGCTTGAAGTCCCGTTGAAAAACTGTTTCTACAAAACACTGCAGCTAGTTTAGTCCTTCGCGCCTAGAGGCGATGAGGTGTTTGCCGGACGTGTTATATTCGACTTATCGCCTTCGATGTTTCCGTCCCTCGAACAAAAAAAAAAAAAAAAAAAAAAAAAAAAAAAAAAAAAAAAAAAAAAAAAAAAAAAAAAAAAAAAAAAAAAAAAAAAAAAAAAAAAAAAAAAAAAAAAAAAAAAAAAAAAAAAAAAAAAAAAAAAAAAAACAAAAAAAGCTAATGTCTACTAACTCTTAAGAAGAAAATTGTTCAAACAAAAACGATACATTACTTAATTTTCTACAAAAATTATATCGTTACTTTTTCTTGTATGATTCGCTACGCCCTTCTAAATATTCGCAATTTACCGCCACAATCATGCCTACGACTGTAATTGAAGTAAAATGATAAATTTGGGAACAGTCACAAAGAATAGAAAGCTTGTTGAATTGATATGAGTGAAGTTGTCTCTTAAGGCCTTTGACGAAATCTAAAATAAAAACAGTTATAACAGTTATATTTCATAAACCAATGTTTTACGCAGTGTGGTGTGTACTCTACAGCGACAGATATATATATATATATATATATATATATATATATATATATATATATATATATATATATATACACACATATCGTTTAAAACTACATGTTCAGTATCGACCAATCTAAAGGTACTAACTTTTACATAGCATGCTTTGCCTTACATAGTTCAGATAACATGTCTATGTGTTTTACATTAGAGACATATTCGTGTTTCGATCTTTTTAAGTGTATGTTGCAAATTCCGACAACCGACAAATTCTTGAAAGTTAACCTATAATTCTCTTGCAATGATTCTGCATGACAAATTAATAAAATATTCCTATATTGTTTATGTCAAGCAGATTACCAAGAATATACCCTACGTTTTGTCGAAGAGAAAATTTTGATAATACACTTTGGATAATTGTTATGGCTCAGAAACCGAAAATATAATAAAATTATCTAGCTCTCCCTCTTATAGGTTTTTTTGTCTCAGGTACATAGTTTTAATGTTGTTAGAAGTACATAAATAGTTAAATAATTTTTAAGACCTTTTTGGGAATATTCCAAACCGTGTATTAATAGAAACAGTATTTTAAATGTACTCTCATGATAAATTTCTTATTTAGCTATAATTCACTAAACTTATCTTATCAGCACATTGAGAACAGATAAAAAACCTGTACTGATTGCGTATCGAAATATTCATCGTATCTAACCAACTTATTGTTAATGCAAAACAATAATTACAAGTGTAGAGTGACAAAAAAAATTTCCGGAATTAAAACCAGAAAAACAGCTCTGCAAAGCTGCAAAGAAACCGTCTATCTGGAAAGAAATTGTAAAAAATTAAGGCCATATAAAACACACGTACTGGTTATTAAACCTTAAATTTATCATAACAAAACAAACTGTAATTTGAAAAGCTAAGTTCGCAAATCATGCAAAGACACTGTGAGACCAATATACTGTGTAACATTCTCATTCATGTTTGTTGGGTTTTTTTATTTTACAATTTTGTAGTAACAGTTGAACTAATGAACATGAAAACTTTAAGTGACTATTAATAAGACACTGCACAATAGTGATCAAAGGAAAATTATAAAAACACAAGACTGCAGCATTGACGTAATAATATGCTTCCATAATTGGTTCCCTTCATCATTCACTAAGTATGATCAGGACATTCAAACAAACAAAAATATGCCACTTGTGTTTTTGTTTGTTGAAGGTGCAAGCCCTGTTCCGCATATCGCTGGCCTTGATGGCGAGCACATCAAACCAGATGAAGACATCTCTTGACAATACAAATCAAGTTCGTCGAGGAAGCAACTGCCATAATCGACAGTCAAGTGAGAGACTCCGTGAGAAACATCCTGCTGTATTGTGATGATGATAGAGGCGACATTCAGGATCTGCTGTCCAGGTCGCTACACTCACTGTCAGTGCCAGTGTATGTCATGAACCAGGGTGTTCACTGGGAGACCAACTCTCCCAGACAGAGCACCGCCTTCATCATACTATCTGACAGCGGTGACGTTGATACATATATGTCTCACTTGCAACATGTCAGCTCACATCCCGCGTGGACCAGCTGGTCGCTGGTGATCTTCGTTGATGCCGACTTGACTGAAGGTCACACCGACATTTCATACCCGCTACTCAAGGCCAGTTGGATCAAGTACGAAACATTAGTGTCCTTAGCAATTTGTAAACATCCGAACCGAGGCAACTCTCATAAAGGTTGTATTGCCAAACGTTGCGATCCGTTTGTAAGCAAAGGAAGAACATTATAAATGACGAACTCTGAAAATGTGTATGCAAAGTTACAGTTTGATGGCATGGGATACCAGTTTTGTGTGCGGTAAGAGACTTCCTTCCGTTTGTTTCCGAAGTAACTACGTCAAATGGGGTGAAGAAGTTAGGAGGAATGGCTGAATTGCGAGATCAGGGAATACAACTGTTTTAAGTGAACGATCTTTCTTGAAAGATACGTACAATTGGGTGTTGCCTGACACCTTTCATAACACAATTGACATAACATATCCATTTGATCTCATGCAGTCGAATATATTGAAGGTTTGCTCTTAACCATTTCTATTTGAAAAAGTAGTACTAGTTGTTCCTAAGGTCAAGCGTATTCCAAGGTGGATGCGTGCTATTCTGCCGTTTAACTTTCATCTCTTGATCATATATCTTAGTTCTTACTTTGCAATTGTCGTCTTGGGGACGATTTATTCCCATTCCAGAAAATACAATATGCTAAGTCCTTTTCTCAGTTTGGAAATATCCAGATTATTTTTCCTTGGAATGTCACAAAATGGGGTTACTCACACTGGTCTATGATTATATATATGTTCTGTAATGATGTTCAACATTGTCTTAAACAATGCGTACTCAGGCTCATTTACTAGCTACCTCATTGTACCTCAGTATTATACCGACGTAGATACAATAGCTGACCTTGATGCAAGCGGATTACCTATAGGGTTTTCTTCTCAAACAGGATCAGGCACTGTCGTCGATTTTTATAGTTTCATGTCAGAGGTAGACATTGAAAGTGATGCTACTTTATTATTAATGTCTCGATTTACACTTATTGAGTCATGGGAAGAGGGAATCTATAATGCAAGAACTTACAGGAATTTATGTGTTTCGCATTTTTTAACTGGAGCGAGATTCGAACTCGCAAAACTTGAGAATTTTCAGGACAATCGGCCGTTATTACAGATTGTGAAGGAGGACATTTTTACAATGTATTTGGTTACTGTTTTTAGGGTTAACTTCCCCTTTCTTGCTTTGTCAGAGCGCAGTGTTTGGTACATGAAAGAGTCAGGTTTACTAGATAAGATTTTCAAAGCAGATTTTGAACGAGATTTAACAAGAACTTTTTAATCTAGTGAAGATACTGAACGTTTTATATAAGAACACCTGATAACTTATTTCTATGTGCTTGTTTTCGGGTACACCCTCAGCATCTCAAGTTTCTTTGCTAGTGTTCTCATATAAATATTTACAAAACATTTATATATTATTCTGTAACTAAAAAAATTTCATTCCATTTTGTGAAGTATTTTGATAGAATGTGTTTTCCAGTGAAATATTTATGTATTTTAGAGTATAAAATTTTAACGTCAGGTACACTTGTAAATGATTCCAGTAATCATGATTAGTAAAAACCAAATTAAAATCTTTACTAACGTGGCAGATTTTCATATCGTTAATTTATTCATTCGTTATTTCGAGTGTATTTAAAACTTTTTAATCTTATATGCACTACATATAGACGAATCATGTAATATTTCATTCAGAAAGGATGTATGCTCAAGTTAGTTAGTCGAGTGTGTTTGACTGTAAGGGATCAATGCCTCACACTCAAATTAATACGCAATATTGTGTCACTGTAACAAGAAAAGTAGCGGCTATCCAGTAATTCTCTGCTGGTTCTGTATGAATCCATCTTGGTTTTCCCCGCTTGCTTCCTGCAGTAACACAGGCACATCAACACTCTAGCTTTAAGAAAACAACTCGGGAGTGTGTTTGTCATACACTTTACGTCCTGAGGTCAACCGTACAATTGGTGTATAATGTGTTACAAAGTGACAAGAGAACTCCTTAAAAGTGTGTAAATAGTATACAATAGTCTAATTTGAATAAATTTTGATAGACTGTTTGTTGTGAGCGATTGATAAGTCCAATAAAGATCATGTTTTGACCAACGTAGTTCTAATAGGAATAACGTAAAATACGTAATATAATCGGGAGAATTATGTTTGGTGTAGACATTGGCAGCGCCATTGAACACTATGCAGGTATGTCTTAAAATATATTTCATCAAGCACAGAGGTACATATAAAACATGTGCTGCAACTTTATTGCATGCCTGCTGCTAATAATGCTATACTTGTGAATTGATAGCTTCAACTTCTATTCTAGATGAGACTTCATCACGCTTGTCAGGTCCTGCGGGTCTGTTACGACCTCGCGTCGCTAGCTGGCGACTGCACGGCAACTTTGCGATGCATCGTGGTTTAGATAGCGAATTTGTGATTATGACCGTCCTCGTTTGCAAGTGTCATTATCTTTTGCGAGTACGCAAAAACTTTGCAACAACGCACTATCAGCGACGGCAGTTGGCAATGGTTCTGTGGATACATTTCTCTCAAATATTCCAAAGTTGCTGTTTCCAGCGACTGAAATTTCTCTTTCCGTGGTTAATTTCCATCCTCGATGGTAGTGTCACCTGGCCTAACTATTAGGTAACAGTTCATATAAGTTATGCTCCGCTAGATGTCAGCAAGATTTCCGTCACAAAACTTAAGTTATTTTAGCGATGTTGTATACAAGGAAAGTAGTGCCGTATGAGACATTTTTGAAAATGATATATACTTGGAAAAAAAAATTCTAAGAGCACGGAAATATACACACGTACAAAACTAAATAAATAAAAATTGGCCTTAGTAACAAATGAATCCATAAATAATGTGTAAAAATATGCCATTTATTGACTTCGAGTTAATATTGTAGAATGTGTGGTTCTTCCTGCGTTACAATTTAGTGATTGCGTTTACGACACGAGTAATGAGACGGCGTAGTTATTTTACATTTGAAAGACTCGTGTTTCCACGAAGTATTATATCTTAACAAAAGTTAGTGAATATTCGCTTGGAAATTATGCTTCAGAGTAACGTATTAAATATTGAAAAAAATTGTTATTATGAAATACTACTTGTAATGTCTGCTAATTGTTTCGTAACTAAATCGTGTTGGTGAACAACTGCACGGGAAAATTTTACTCTATTAGTTTTAAACATAAAAGTAAAGTTACAGTACATATAACTGTAATTTACTGAACAAATGGACAGGGAAAATTAATTAAAAAGTAAATAATAACATATAATATTATCAGTAGATGTTTGGATCGATCATACGCCCAAAAAATGACGAGGTTTCTAAGCAACGACGCTAACTAATATTCCAGCATGACACTATGAATAACTTACCTGTAAAATGATACCTATACAATATTTCGGCGTTATTAATACTTTCGCTTATATAACGATATAATAAATATTTTATTGACAGTTTTGTAGTTTCGTTTTTTTAAAATGTGAATTGTCAAAAAAAAAAAAAAACCTAACTCGAATGGTCATATCAGTTCGAAGTCTTTATTTCTTTTACAGAAGTCGTGTAGATTTTTAAATAATCTGCCGATTTATTCGTAAAACAAATTTGCGAAGCGTAAATATTGATGTAACATAATATGTGTCGGGCTGTTTATAAGCCAATAATTTAATTACAGTTGTTTAAATATGTGAGGTTACGGCAACTCAAGGAAAACGTCCACCATTTTGTCTTAGAAATGCACTTTCCGAGTCGTAGCGAGCCCTCGAGACGGCGTGCTAGTTTGCGACAGACTTTGCGAAGGCTTTGCGATAAGTGTGCGTCTCGTGGACAGTTCGCAGTTGCAAATAGAGACGGTTGTGATCGCTTTCGTCGCAAAGTCTTGTTTAGCGTGGCTGACGATCGCACGACGTGGTCATAATAGACCCGTAGGGTGGAATGATACTTCGTAGGATTGCACTAACCGGCTGCAGTGTTGCTCATGTGTTTTGTGATTTTATTTTAAATGAAATAAAACAAGCCGTTTAGCAGTCAATATAAGAATTTATGCGACCTTTATATGATAACACATGAGACCAGCTCTATGACTTAAGTATGGACGTTTGCATGTCATAATTTATTTAGTAACTATTCCAGGAAGCAGATTCTTGTAGTGTTCGAACAGAAGTGCGTTCACCATTGACGGTTTTATAACCTCACTCATTTGAAAAAAAAAAAAAAATGGTCACCGCATCGTAACTTTTGTAAAAAACACCCAAAGATTGAGTTCTCTTTCACTTCTGCGGTCGGTTGAATAACAGACTTACACACAGTACTTCTAATCTAAAGCTTTAGATGTCTTGTATTGAATGTAGCTTTACGATTACCGCCAGAGAGAGAGAGAGAAAGGTGTAATGATAGTGAGAGAAAGAGAGAGAGGGAGAGTGTGTGTATGTGTGTGCGCGTACATACTGCGGAACGGGTTAACTTCAAACACACATTTAACTTGCAACATTTTTTTCAGTAATTTTGATTTTGCGTGTTAGTAAGCTGAAAGTAAAATTTAATGTAATGTCATTGTATTATTTTACACTAAAGACTGCCACATGCAGGAAAAAATATTTTTTGACGTGTTACAATTCACCTCGTGTGTTTCAAGCTACCCCGTTTTACGGTAAACGATTTGTTTGTAATTAACTCTTCAAAATGTAAAAATTTTATAGCATTGTAAGAATGGTTATTAGAATCTTATATTTCTTTGAGATAACTTCTTTCTTTCGGAACCTACCTGTAAAGAGCAGCGGTGGTGTTACAACCAGACGTGTCATACATAAACAGTACATACTTTTTATTTCAGAAAGGACAGTTAGAAGAAACCAGTTTCTAAAGACTTTTCTTGCTGCTAACTTTACTTCAAACATGCAGTACACTTGTAGTGATGACAGGACAAGATCAATTTGAATAACTAGGAAGCCAGTGTGTTTTAGAGATACTGCATTTTCCCATTATTTGTTCCTTCAATAAGTTTTGTTATGTATGACAAAGACATCTGCATTTGGTGATTTTCGCTAGTCGCGGTTTCCATCTTTACTAAGCTCATATGACAGCCTTGTAATGAACTTCATATTATTCGTCATAGTTCTCGGCAACTGACGTTGTTGAAACAAACTCGAGCTTATAAACCGACCGCAATCGTTTATGAAGAGATCCTTGCTCTAAGTATCGTATCTTTGACATATTTAGTGCTTGGCTTTGTGATGTTTTATGTCAGATTGGTCTGTTTATGTTGCTATTAGAGTGTCTTAAAACCAATATTTTCTTTATTTACCCATGTTACACCGTGGGCCACTTCGAGAGAAAATTGGTGCCTTTTGAGGTGAACTTCAGTGGGACAATGTTTGTCGTTTATTTTTGAATAATTAACTTGATGATTCTCAGATTATTATTTTTCTATTCTTTCCTAATTGTCATCTATCAGTTTTCAAACCGTTTCGATGGACGTTTGCACCATAGTTAGCTATACCTAGGTAAGTTCAAGTTTGCTGGTTTTATCAGTTATCATGAAACATTTAATTGGGCTAGGAAGCAGACACAATTCTTAGGGTTTCTGGTTAGAAAGCGACAGGTGCCGATATACCCAAAGAAAGCCACATCGACTGATAATTTCCCTCGCCCCAAGAATGAGAAAGGAGTGATGTGGTTCTTGGTGATGTTTATGATATTTTGCTAAATTGATCCCGGGTAATGCGAGGATATGTGCGCTACTAAATCGCTTAAAGTAAAAGGATATAGCATTTTTAGGGAGATGAGCAGGAGCAAGCTTTTCAGTCGCATAAGATTACTCATCCAATCCTCCTGTTCTACACTGGCCTGACTTTACAAGTTCACTCTTCAAGTCTATGCTAGCAGTTTAGCAGTGGGGATAGACATGTTACAGGGTAAACATGAAAAATAAGTTTCATTTTCTTCGCTAGCAGGGCGCTTTCTTGGATAGTGGAAGGTTAGTACTTACGAAAAGGAAACCTTGGCATGCATATACATAGTGAAAAAATTAAATTGCTATCTTAAGCATGCTGAATTTTTCTTGCTGAATGATAATCAAGTTCCTGCTTGGTTGTTTCCTTGCTCTCGATAATTAGGGACAATTGGTAGATGGATAATGAACAAGTTTCAAGTTTAATATCATACGTGTGCAGTGTAAAGAAAACCGTGATACACTTCCTAGGATGTTCGACCCAATAGAGTTTGTAGTAAATTTAGATCAAGATACTGCTGTAAATGGTTACAAAGTGTTGCAATTTATTTCAGAATCTTTAATTAATATCCAAAATGTCAAAGAGAGAATCCTATGGGTATTTGAGCTCAAAAAAATCAAACTGAAATAGGGAGAAATTATCGATTAATCTAGGGGAGTATTCACTTGGTAGACAATAAAGTTAAGATTCATTTTTGGGTTCCTAGACCATTAAAGGATTATGATCCTCAGTTATGTTCATTAATTCCAATCGGACAATATATGGGGGTTCACAAAACCAAGCTTAAAATAAAGAAAGAGTTTGTGTGGCCCAATATGCACGAAGACGTAAATTTTCATAAAATTTTGTGAAGACGGTCGATATGCCAAGCAACCTTTAAATTCTAAAAAATGTTCCCATTTGGTGCAGAGTTTTAAAGATGTATAGCAGAAACATTGTATTGATATTTTTGAGCTCAGGTAAAAATTGTATTTTAATTTCTATGTATGGTTTCACTAGGTTCAATATGTTGAACTTTTGAAAGAAATTAATGCTTCTACCATTTGTCATAAATGACAGAACAACAAATTTAAAATCTTCGGGGATACGGAAGATTCCGTCTTTGGCCATGAATATTTTTTTACAGATAAAATAAGGCATAATCTGATGACAGGGACATTGTGATTTATTATCATAAGAGTCAGAAGAGAAGGAATAAGCAAATTGCATTGTAAATGTTGCCTTAAATAGCGTCCCCCACAATGATGAGGGAAAGTCTCCAAGATGATTCTATATGGTAAAGAGATACTGAATACTTTGATGTGTTTATGTGGGTGACCACGGCTGCTTTGATGAAGGCCCGAACCCCTCCCGACCATATCTTCGTGAAGTTGTCAACGTTTGATGGTAAATACTCATACGAAGATGTCAGGTAAGTATAATAGAGGTAGATTGAAATGTTATCATAATACCGATGACTTAGTGGTATGCCGAAACGTGCTTCAATGCAATAGGGCTGATTTCATCTTAACAAAGTTACTTTTAGCTTATGAGGGACCATTTATTATTATTATTATTATTATAAACATTTTCTCCTGTTAGTGTAAATCATGGGGACCCCATTTCAGGGGCATTTGTGAAAAAATCACAAATGTCTGCCTTGAAATCGGTGCCTCCACCAATGTTATATCTTCCTCTTCGCTCACCTCGCAGAAGGCTTGGTGGCTAGGGAGGAAAATATACTAGGAAAGGAAGAGAGTAGAAAAAAAATAGAAGTAGGTAACAGAGATTTATTAGGTGAAGAACTAAATCACAACAGTTACAAGACATGAATGGGAAAAAGTAGAGCTAGAGTAGACAGGAGCTAGGTTAAGGATCGCTCTCAGCCCAAACCAATAGAACTCACCACGCAACTGCCGATCGACGGTAGTAGAAGGGTCTTGACGTCAGCCGCGCGCCGTGTCCAGGTTCGACCCCCGGACGAGAGGTTTGGTCGTCCTCGCTGTGATGTGATAATATTATAACAACACATACGTAACAGAAAGAAAATATGTGAAAGTGTGATATGTTTATTTTCTCAACGTGCAATGGCAATGAAGCAATAACATTACTGACTTTTGAAATTTCCATACAAGCAAAGGTGAAATATCAAATTGAACAATTGGGTTTACACAAATTATTCATTTAAAGCAACTAGACAATTGGTTACATAATTGGGTCATTCAAAAGGTGTTTCACAAATATTAATACGTCTCAAATTCTCAAACAATTTTACGTTAAATCAGTACTGAAATGTAGGCCACGTGAGTGGGCTCCATCCACAATTCGATAACTTCAAAAATACATGCTTTGCAAAACGGGATATAATCCCCAAAAAAACAACATTCTCAACAAAGTTAAACACACCAGCATGAGAACATCCAGTGCACGGTAAAGTCAGCCCGGCGCATGCTGGTGTTCAGAAGTCCAAAAATCATTGGAAGAAAACTACTAAAATATTATAAGTAAAAAACTTTAAATTCCAGACGTAAATTTTCACAAAGGCGGTGCCTAAAGGGAATTTTGAAATCAATTACTACGTTTAAGTAAAACAGTTACCCGTGACGGTGGCCGCCTCTACACACCACGCAGGGTTTAAGACCCCAACAGACTAAAACCGGAGCACACTTACATTGGCGTCTAGCGAACTGCTTCAAGTGAGAGCCGAAAACCAAGTAGAAACCTCTACAGCACACACGCCCGTTGACCTGGCCAAAGCTTGCGGCAGCACATGTGCGAGGAGGAGGGGATAAAGGAGGGGGGGCAAGAGAACACACTTAACTATAAGCAAGGAGATAGGAAAAATCGAGCGCTGGGCTACACTAAGACTCGGAATAGTTCATAAAGAGCGGCACTGGCGCTTCCTATACAGCACTAAGGAGGTACTCCGGTGCATCGCAGTCGGAGAGCGTCTCCCCCAAATTTTGAATTTTTCATAACCTACCCTAACTACTGGTTATGTTGGAGGCCCAGGTAAGGAGCAAACCTCTAACATTCTTCACGCCCCCACCAGGTCGTCAGAATCCTCTACCCTGATTGGTCCTTTTCTAGGCCTGGGGTGGAGCCATCCCTGCTGGCTAATGATGGTTTTGCAAGGGAACTGAAGCCCACTTAACTTCGCGAATCATCATATTCTTGGCCTACAATCAGTTGCGGCAATCGTCCCGAAGCTTGGCGTAATTGTTTGTAAAACAACCACTGGCCGCATTCCTTCGCCGCTGCCTCTGGTGTTGCGGGATTGTGAAACCGTAGCAGTATGTGATTAATAGTGTTGTATATTTTGTAGTCCACGAGAATGATTAGGAGATCAAGGGAAAATATGCATTTCACTTTCTAAAGTGATTATGCCCTTATGTGTAGTTCTATTTGACAGGTGTTAGTTATTTCTACTTGTGTTCTTCAGGATTTTCGAAAAGTAACTATGTGATGATTCTGAGTGATTTTCTGTCAGTATTGTCAATTTTTTTTATGGGAAATATAGGAACATAGTTGTATTATTTCAGTATATGAGTCGGGTTTAAAGGGATAACATTAAGACATTTTAATGCCAGATTAGTGTTTTAATATTGTTGTGTGTTCATTCTATGTAATATGATAAATTCTCCCTGCCTTTTAAATGGATTTGTGATAATTGCAGACTTGGGGCGGGAGTAGTTTTGCCCGTATCAGGTGGTAGGCGTGTGTGGCGTCGCTCGTGTTTGTTCGGAGTTTGGTCGAATGTTACGCTGATAGTTGCTGTGTCCACTACAGATGAAGGAGGGTGTGTGACGCCGAGGAGTCGGGTGGAGACAGTCGACCGAGGGAAAGTACTGTTATACGTGTGGGTGCGACGACTAGTTGAGACTGGTCTCACTTCTGGAACTCTTCCTGGGCGCCAATTAAATGTCGCCGCTTGCTATTTGCACCGACGCAGCTCAACGCCAGAACATAGCAAATTAAACGGGTCGTCTATTGCATGTACGTAAGTATTTAATTCCAATGCAGCACAACCATACGCAACACAGGTTCAAATTTTGCGTTGCACTCATTAAAAGCGATATTTAATCGACCCCCAGGTTTGGGTTTTTCTAAAGGTTCCTAAGTGTGTGAAGAGTTGAGTGAGCGCCGGATTTCTTTGGTTGGCGAGATAGCATCCATGAAGACAGTATAGGTTCAGAAAATTCTGTAAAACGGCCCTCATGTCACTCGTTTGGAAGAAACTTTCTGCGTCACTCAGTTGCCAAGATTAGGAGTAGATGGTATAACGTATTATCTCAAGTGGTGAAAACTTCCTGAGATAGAAAACTGTCGGTAGAGCAATAAGAAAAATATAGAATTTATGTTTGCTGTTCTCGCCTGCTGCTATGTGGAAGTAGTTATTTTAGGTGATGGAAGAATGGGTAAATAATGAAGTAATGTTTATTTTTCTGGACAGAAGATGCTTCGCCTTTGCTGATTTACATCAAAAACTACAAACTGTGATCTGTGACGAGTCAGATTGTGCTTCTTAATTATTCTATGTTTAAATTCATGGCGGTACACCCATGGGGTGGAAAAATGCGGTGAATTGTCCCATGTCCCCAGCTGCAAGGGGCTTCCAAATCCAAAATTCAAAGATCTATTATATTGTTATATTTTAAAAGCTTATCCCCCCAGAAGCATGTTGCGCCAGGCCCCCAACATTCCCTGAACATTCCTGCTGAACTCGACTGCGTGATTTCTGTGTCTAATACGCGGAAAGTGGGTTACTGTTGTAGTCGGTCACGAATTGTAATGAAGTTTTTACCATATGTAAACGATTATTTAAAGTTTATACTTCATTCTTGCGGACATATTTCTAAGTTGTAGTAGACTACTGCAAACCGTACACATGGTATTGACTTTTCTGCTCTATAGTTTACAGTGTATACACAAAATATTGCACAGTAGCAATGTGAAAAGTTATTTTCTCGTCAGTGTAATATTTCTTGACTCAGTTCACTTGCTTATCGATGTAACTGATCTTCGATGGACGCTAAAACTTGCGTGGTTGTATTGGAGGTTATATTCTTGGCTACTGAGCCTGATCCTGTATGGAATAATAAACAATTCATCTGCTGTGTCGTCGGGACTTTTCATGTAGCCACTTTAACTGCGCAGTTAATACTTGAAATTGCTTTGAGTTCGTCTAGGAGAAAACTGCTTCATTGCGTCGCCGATACAGGTGTTTTCTACTATACTGCGGAGATATGATTGGTTGCCCATCCAAAATTTTGTCTAGGCTCCTTCGGTGTAAAAACCGCACGCTTGTCTGTCAGTGTCAAGAAAGTAAAGTACAAGACAGTCCCTTAAGTTGCACTAAGCTCAATGACACAGATATTGTTTACATACGCTAGTTGAGAATTAATTAGTTCTGTACGGTGTTTGTACAAATAGTACTGTCAATTTTAATTGTCATATATTTTTTGTACTTTATGAAAACGTGGGATTACTATTGCAATGTGGGTACATCATTATAATTAATTGTTTAGTGACCGTATGATTTGTTTGTATTTTAAAAGCTTGGCATAGTTTAGGATACATTTCTTGCCCGTAAAATAATTAATTATATGCCCCTTAAGAGTGGTGCTGTAATTTATTTGCAATTAATTTTATTCTGTACTTCATGCAATCGCAGAAATTTTAAATTTTTTACACTCTAAAATTAAATATATACTTAAAAAGCAAATACCATATTTTGTGCCAATCAAACGCTACATACACGTCTAACCCATTGTTGCATTGTAGGGAGGCTATAACAAATGTTATATACAAAAAATACCCGAAGCCTCTGAAAAATTTACATATATTTTACTTGCTTGATTACTTATTTGTAATATTACAAGAAATTTCTTTACAAGAAAACTTTGAAGTCGATCAAAATCACGGGCTGCTTGAAAATAATACAGTTATGAAGAAACTAAAGCGTCTGGTATGTATTCGTAGGAATAAAGTAAATATCAATATAAATTACGTGCTAGGAAGTTAAGTCATTGAATTGTACATTGTATATTAAAAAAATAACAAACAGTATGCGGACAAAGTTGTCCGAGTAGTTGTGTTAGGGAGCTTGAGATATAAGCAGAAAGTAAAGAAGATATTGTTCGATGTTTCGACGGACCACCTACGTATAATACGCCAGAATTAAACTAGGCACACTAAAACGACATGTATTACGACAGTCCACAATTGACCTGCAACTTTTTTAGTTCCGACTGTGATTGGCGGATAGTCACAAGTGGATATATATGTAACTGGGCTCACCAGAGTACACTTTATCTATTCAACTTCATAGTTATTAAAATTGTATTGCTCATAAAACTGCTGGATAAGAAAACTCGTGGCACCATTATTTAACAAACTGGCAGAGAGTCTAAACTAACATCACATTATATAGTATTTTGTTACAGAAAGTATATTTTACGAATTATTTTATCAAAGTTTTCTCTTAATTGAACTTGTTTTCGTGTTTTTCTATTGGTGAAATATAATTATTTTTAGCATAATTATGTTTCTAAATTGCATTTATTTAAACCTCGTTAAATCAATGGACTTGCCTATAGTTAGCCTAGAGGTCAGTTTTTATTACTAGGTTAGGTTAGTACTCACATCGAAATATATTCTTAATTATTTTCTGTTAATATAAATCCTATTACGTTTTCGCATATGTTAAAAATTACAGTACAATAATATGTATTTTCTGTGCTGTGTGTGTTTTGGTATTTTCATTCACGTTTGGAGTTATTTAATATCTAACCCAGACGGCAGTTCATACCAGAGGCGGGAAGACTATCGATGTAGCCGCGAGCGCTGGGTCGGAGATTACAACTTCTGGGACTGCGTAATTTAAATGTTTTTACTTATTTTACGACCGTGAGAATTGAAAATTCCGGAAACCATCCTAAGTTATAGGATTGTATAACTGTCATAAACCAGAAGTTAAGCCTTGCACAGATATGTAGCATATTTCACAAGCATACACACGCACTTTAATGTTTACATAATTTTTGCGACAGCAAGTCGACATGTTTTTACCTGAAAGACACCGATTGCGACTCTATTTCCGCGATGAATACTTTTGTATAGGCAAAATGACGCCAACTGAGACCCACCTTCATTTAGCGATGTTAAGTTTTCTGAACTGTTTTGAACTTCAATCGCTTTAGAGTTTAATTTTGCACAATTTAGCTTAAGTTTTGGCCGGTTTCTATTGATATGTACGTTTACTCCACCCAGTGGTCTTGTGACATAGGTAAATGGTTTACCGTTCAGAATAAGTATTGAGCTTAGTCGAGAGCAATTATAACTTGTTGATTTGGACGGAACTAAATAAGTTTATGATTTCAAGTTTAGTTCTAGAGTTTTTGTTTGACTTATCTAATTTCGCTTTCTTATAGAAACATTATGAAGCTTATTTAATGATTGAAATATTTTGTAAATACTTAATATTCCACTTTTTTCACGGAAATATATTGTTTTCCAATACAATGGCCTAAAATCCACAAGCATCCACCAATGAAAGCAAATTAAATCAGTATGTTAACAATTATAATGCAAGAGCAACACTGACAAGGTGTGGTATTGTTCCAAAGCAAAAGGTGTAAGATCCTACTATAAACTATGAACACGTGGCAGTTGTTTTGCTGAGCTATAGATGAAGTATGTAGGCTGTTGCTCACACGCCACTAGCACGAGTGTACATGTTTCTACAAGTATATAGGCTGTTGCTCACACACTACTGGCACGAGTGTGCATGTATCTACAAGTATATAGTCTGTTGCTCACACACTACTGGCACGAGTGTGCATGTATCTACAAGTATATAGTCTGTTGCTCACACACTACTGGCACGAGTGTACATGTTTCTAGAAGTATATAGGCTGTTGCTCACACGCCACTAGCACGAGTGTACATGTTTCTACAAGTATATAGGCTGTTGCTCACACACTACTGGCACGAGTGTGCATGTATCTACAAGTATATAGTCTGTTGCTCACACACTACTGGCACGAGTGTACATGTTTCTACAAGTATATAGGCTGTTGCTCACACGCCACTAGCACGAGTGTACATGTTTCTACAAGTATATAGGCTGCTCACTTTCAATTGAGCACTCTCCTACATTTATAATAACGAAAAGCTGTGTTTTATTGCAGCCAAAGCTGATTGATTAGTTTTCACAGTAGGGACAAGTTTACACTGGTTTTTAGTCTCATGATAGTTTTCAAATTGAATGTAGCAAAGATAAATGCAAAAAAGCTGAAAGCAAGCTTTAGCAGGGCTCACTTGATCATGTGTAGTCTGCAATGTACCACGCGGTTCTGAGAGTTTTGTCTCTATGTAATCACTTACATACACAGTTTGTCCTAGGACACTCCATGCATCACTTGTTGAGTCTGCCTCCCACCAAGGCGATCCGGGTTCGATTCCCGACGGGGAATCGTTCCGAACGATGCCGCTGGTCGGCGGGTTTTCTCGGGGATCTCCCGTTTCCCCCGTCTTTTCACTCTGGCGCTGCTCCATACTCACCTCATGTCACCCCTCACCAGCGCTAAAGACCTCGCTGTCAATCGCTGACCAAAATCTCTCACTGGTTAAGTCAAGAATTCAATAACATCCACGTATCTTTGAGATTTGTAATATATTTTTATATTTAGCGATACAAAGTCTTTTATTTTTCTACGATGTGCTCTTTCTTTCTGTATATGGAAACCAGCAGCGCGTCCTCGGCTTTGCTCGCATGTGTTACTCATATCAGATATTTGCTTTAACTCAATAACCTCTTCGTGCACCAAACAGGCAGTTAAGTCATAAAATGTTAGAATGAGACAAATCTACTAGTTCAACTAACTCTGCATCAGGATAAGTAGCAATAGCTGCCCACGCGAAAAAACAATAATTAGTTTGTCCCTGCCACTAACAGCGACTACGCCTGGGTCTTATTTATAGTCACAGCAAAGTTAACGTTGTGGGGTAATTACATCTTTAAAATTTAAGAGTATAATCGACTGAAATACGTTGTTTACGTGATGTTATGACGACTTTTCTTCGCGCACAAACATTGGTAATAGTGCTCTCAATAACACATTTGTTCTCAAACTATTCACTGGAAGTTAAGTGGCATTAGGGTGTTTTGGCGGGATACTATTTCGCTCAAATATAAACGTATTTGGTGCCCCAGCCTTGAGGTTAGTGAGATGTCATATGTGGTCTGATGCTGTGAGTGAAGAAATTTTGGTCAGAGCAAACATCGAGGTCTTCAGCGCTGGGCTAAATCACATTTAACGTTATTTTATCTCCTGAAAGACTGCATTTCGAAAAAAAAAAAATACTTTTTGACTACCTTACTGGTCTTTTTTAGAACTTGAATAACACTTTAATAGCACGCTGGTTTCAAGATATGTCGACGATTAGTTAAAAACACATTTCATCAATTTTCACCCCTTTTCACCTCCTAAGGTGAGGAATTTTGAAAATTCCAGAAATTAATTTTCAGGTATTTGAATAAGTATAAACAAAAATCACGTCGCTACATAAAATATTAATTTGGTCGATATATCGATTATGAATCGAAAACCCATTTTACCCTTCTTTTTACATCTTTGGAGCCGAATTTGGAAAATATATTGCCATGGTATTTTGGACACATATGTATGCATCAATATAAAGCATTCAGCACTTCGCTTTATTGGTTGGTTAGATAGATATGGAGGAATAATCATAAACACATTTCCCTTTTTACTGTTTGGGGATCGAATAAATAAAATCATAAAACTTCATTTTGGATATTCACGCAAGCAACATTTTGAAGTGAAAACTAAAATTTTTGTGACTAAGGATTCTATAGATATCGATAGTTAATGAGAAACACATTTAATGTCTTTTCAACTCCTTAAGTATTGAATTTCAAAGAATACTGAAATTTGCTAGTATGCTTTTTTATGTACATATTTAAGTAAAAATCACGATAGTAGGCTTTCGGGCTCGATCTCTATTGACGTTTCTTCGAAGATTATAGATTCAGTGGTTTGGGCTGCAGTTTGATATGTCAGTAAGTAATTCGGTCAATGAATCAGTCAGTCATTCAGTCAGTCAGTGTTCCCTTTTATACATGTAATAAAATGTAACTTTAACTAGTAAGTGTTATGTATTAATGTTACGTTGAATAAAATAAAAGTACTTAATGAAATTGACTTCCAGAACAAAAATAAATTGTTTAAAGAACAATAATTATGTCGCCAGACTTGGAGAATGACGTCCAATAAATTGGTAAATATACGAATTTTTCTCACGTATGTGTTCATCGTGAATGAGAGATTTTGATGAGCGCTTAACATCGAGGTCTTTAGTGCTGCTAGTGAGTGGTGACATGAGTTTAGTATGGAGCAGTGCCGGAGTGAAGGGGCCAGGGAAACGGGATATCCCTGAGAAAACCCGCCGACCAGCGGTATCTTCCGGCACAATTCCCACATGCAAAAATCCGGGGACTGATCCCGCCGGAAATCGAAGCCGGATCACCTTGGAGGGAGGCGAATGGTTTGACCATTCGACCATCGCGGCCGCAGCGTATCTGTCAGTAAAATTACACGCAAATGCACGTGCGCTCAGTAAAAACAAAAGAAGGATATGAAGTCATAGATTTCCCATGTGAGATGTAAAACTTTCTCGCTCCGCTCTTGGACAAGCAAAAAGTGATAAATATCAGGTTATAGTCGAGCTGGAGTTGTTTCCGTGTCAACACTGGCCAGGTCATCGAGCGACCACTTGGCAACACTGTCTGCGCTTAATGCAGGCGGTTCAGTAATGCATAGTTCCACAGTGGGTAATATCCTTGTGTGTGCTTGACCATGCCAAGAACAGCAGCTGTATAAAGTTGCTTACCTAAGTAAGGACTCCAGGTTCGTGAGAATGACACTTTTCTTCACGTCACGACACTTCGTGAGCTTGGAAATGAGAGCTGTAGTAAAATAGTTTTAAAATTATGTATAGTATCTACAAGAAGAATTCGTTCATGAAACCTGGTATGTAGTCATATTAATTATTATCCTAGTGACAATCTATTCATCCTAATCTGTACATATAAACAAACCATTTTAACAACATACAACAGTGCTTTAAAAAATTTACTCTGAAAAAAGCATTAAAAAGTATAATAATAATAACGATATTTTTAAACTACTTAGAATACAATCTATTCAATAGGGCAGTAATGTACAACTGTTGTTACTTTCGCAGTCGGTACCATCCAGGGTTAACAAATGTGCAACGAAGTAGCGTAGGTACTGCACTGGGCAGTTATCTCGGCGTCTCACTGCACGGTCGTGGGGGGAAGTTGCTGTTAGGAAAATAACGAAACTTATCGTATACCCGAAAATGTAAGGTGCAGGTGGAAGCCTGCAGAGGCGCGGGAAGGAGATGCATATCAGAGAGCGGGAAATAATAAAAACCGTTATTTAGTGTTGTGATGAAGAAACGATAAGTAAATGCTTGAGCCTCTACGGAGAGTAACAGCAAAGGCAGAAAAGTACACTGGTGTGAGTGAAACCACTCCAGGAAAAAATACATACTGGAAATGTCAACATAAAGTATATAATAAATTTTTACTTAGTTTATTGCAGAACTGAAGGGTATAATTATCAAAGACATTCAGAATCCATGACGGTGAATGAATTGAGTTTCAAGAAGTACCGGAATGCTAGGGAGGGGAAAATGGGAGATCCCCGAAAATAAATCGCCCATCTGCGACATCGTCCGACACGAACCTACATGCGAAAACCCGAAGGTCAAACGCCAGGACTAGAACTCGGATCGCCTAGATGTAAGCCAAGCGTGCGACCGCCGCAGCTTCTTATGTAGTCAAGAATTTCGTGGTTCTGTTTTTTCAGGAGGAATATATTATTTATTGTTTGAATAACGTTACATATTTCGCACCATTACTAAAAAAACAAAGCCGAGCAATAAATTTACCAACATTTTGATTGGCATTAAGAAAATTCATGCTTAGTATAACTTATATACATTGGTTGGCAATACCGTATTTTGTATTTATTTAGTTATTTATTTATGTGTGCTACCAAATTCAACGCTAAGTAAAACCGTTCAGTGAGAGAACCCATTTTTTAAATGTGTAGTGACTTACATAATGTCTAGTACCATTATGATAGTGTAGATGGATTTAAATAATTTTTTTGCATTCAGTGTATATATATTCTTGAACCCCGTTCTCCTTCTAAGGACAGATTCATTACAAATCTATCACATACGTTTTGTTCTTTTGTGTTGTAGATACTGTAACGAGATCGTCACAGGTTTTAAAGTTTATTTATGTTTAATGATATAACGAACTGAGAAAGACTTTGCTATTATAGGAAGCATCAGAAGTTTTAGTGTTTTGACAGTTCCCACCTTACTATAGTAATTTTTGTTCAACTTAATTAATTTAATGTTATTGTTTTGTGTTAGATTAAGAAAATCTCTCACTCCTAGTTATTTGTAATAGACGTTAAATTATTAAAAGCTATTTAAGATTGTTATGGAATTTCTGAAAACGCTCATATAACTTTTCTTCTTTGAAAATACTGCAAATATTTAATGAATATGTTAATATTATCAAAGTTTTGCATAATTGTTTATTTTAATATTTTCTGAATTTATTCTAACATCTGATAAATAATTTTAATGTAAATTTGAAATACTGTTTAAAATGTTTTACAACCATATGATTGTACATAGTATAAGTATAGTTTAACTTACTAAGTATAGAGTAATTATCTGCTCCAAAGAGGTTTCTCTGAGCAGATTTCAGGTTTTATACCTCTTTTGTTGATTGGTTGCCAAGGCAACGGCTTCCAATTTGGAGAAGAACATAGATTATATGCTTTTTTGTACAGAGCAGAGAGAGTTCCCTGAATTTTGCTAGGTGAAGCATGCGGCAGAATCGGCCCAGGAGAAAATGGAACATTTTCATTTCTGCCGTCAACCTAAGGTTGGGAACTCAATAGATAGAGGACAGTATGTCCGTCAGTTTTAGGCCATTTTGAGAAGAGGCCCGTCATCAGTAATATAATTAGGCTAATTTTTGAAGTGTCATGAAGACGACGAGACCTTCAGCCTATATTGTAAGGATAGCCATGTTGAATATGTATGCCTGTAGCGTCCCCACGCTTACCCATCTTGTGTACAAGGCCGACCATTCCAAATATTGACTTAGATATTCAAATCAAATTTTATTTCATAAAATTTTTCGTCTACTAATTTTAAATGAGTTTGGTGTGCCTAATTTTTGCCAACGAGCCCAAACCCAGAGGTCCTGTGTCAGAATATCGTGTAAACCGACTGAGCAAACATACATACTTGAACTTAAATTTTAATTTTATCCCTAGCCGAGGATTTTTAATAGAAACTAGTATCAACTTTAACCCAACTCAAGATATATTTTCTACTTTATAGTAAATTGTGTCTAAACTATGTGTTTGACCTAGGATGAGAGATTTTAGAATTATAAAATTTTTTTTTTATTTATTTTCATTTTCTTCAATAAACTGCTCTATCAATTGAGATGTGGTGCCTATGTTTTTATGACGAACCTACAAGAATCTACATTGTGGTAAGAAAAGGTATCTCATGCAAATAGAAATTATCTCACAAATTAATCCTTTCTCAACTCACCTTAGTCACCGACACTCAGTAAGTCACATAATCATCATCATCATCACTAATATTAGAATACAGTAGTTAAAAATCCGGGTTTAAAAACTGTCGCAAGTGTTCAATAAATTTGCAAGTATTAAAAATGTTTATATTTGGCCAAAAGTTGTTCTATAAAACGCTACAATAACAAAATTGTGGAAAAAAAGTAACGTTTTAATTCTAAACGGATTTTGATTTTTGATGTTCATCTTACAATTTTTTGTTTAAAATACGCCGTTAACGTGAAAGAAAAAATATAATTAGTTCGTGTAGAGTTTGAAATAACATTTGGCCACGGTTAACATTTAGTATTTTTTTAATAGGGCTATATTGAGTTTACTGTTTATTTTTCAAAAGAAAAAAAACATTTTTCATTCGCTATTAATTAACTGCATTTACTATTTTTTGTGTTCACCTCTGCGTTATAAATGTGTATTTGGGAAAACAAATGTAATTGAATTGTGTCAAGTAGCTTAAACTATGTGTTTCCATTATTACAAGCATTTATTTAACTTGCAATGTTAGTTTGTAAGTAAGTTGGCCGTTTCAAAATTTGCTGGTACCTGATTGAGCTGAAATTTAGCACCCTTATATAAATTAGCTTGCAATGCAATATTATGGGCAACATTACGTGTATATAATTATATTATTAAATTAGGTGAACTAAATAGAAAAAATATGTTTCTTTAATACTTTTTACAATATTTTGTTTAACATACAATTACTTGTGTAAAGTACTCTGACAAACAAATAAATAATAAGTTCCAGAGATTTCACACTAAAAACAAATTTTCAGTAAAAAATTTTTGCATGTGGGAATCGCCGGGTTTTCTCGGGAATCTTCCATTTCCCCCGCCCTTTCATTCCGGCGCTGCTCCATACTCACCTCATGTCACCCCTCACCAGCGTTAAAGACATCGATGGTATGCGCTGACCAAAATCTCTCACTCACTCACAGAGGAGTTCCCTAGTGTATCATCGAAAATCAATGTCTAATGCCAATGAAATAAAAATGGGACCCCTTGAAATTATCCCCTTTCCTACAAAAATAAATAAATTTCCAAATCGGTTTTTAAATGACGGAGTGCTGACGTAATAAACACAAAACAATACAACCTAATTGATAACCTCCTAATTTTTTTAAAGTCGGTTAAAAAGGATCGGGTGTATGTCAGTGTGTAACGTATGCGTTCCTAAACCATTGATCTGATTGCAATAAAAGGTTGGTGAACTTTTGTACGATCACTTGCGAATGTTTCTTACAAAAACTCAGGTTATGTATACAGGGTGTTATTGAACAGCGCCGACAATCTCCGGCAAGTGATTACTTATGACAAGCAGAAATTAAAATTAAACTTAATATTAAGGGAGTAAAATGTTCACGAACATCAAAATGTATAATCGTATTTCCCCAAAATATCGGAAATTAAATGACGTAAAAAACATTTTCAGCATTTCTTAATGCTGACAGAATATTCAAACCAACAGGAAACATAACTTGATACCTTCCACACTTTTAAAAATAATAGGGGTTGCTACCATCTAATCGCATACAACTATTTTACTGTGACGATTCCCGCACATTTGTAGAAGGTTTATTGAGAAATGGGATCTGTGGAACAAAAAAGGTCCTGTTGTTGCAACTGTCTAGGACATACCGTTTATGCTCAAGACACGCTTGAATATTCGCTCTGACATACAAGGCCTATAGAGCACAGGCAATGTTGCGAACAGTAATGTGATGTGTGCAGCGTACAGATGATGTTGGACATTCACTGTAAACAACGAGTATATTACCGTTAAAGTCGCAGACCAGTATGTTTCTAGCATTCTGCGTGTATATTGTAGCAGTTGTGAACGAAAATGGTAAGTCCCAGGCAGCTGAAACATGTGTAAATGGTATTGTGTTCATCATTCTGATAATAAACCAAACACGAATAAATTCGTGAGGTAATACTTGAAAAAGAAAATTTATATTACAGTGTCGGTATCAATTATGGCAGCTACAACCCCCACGGTGGTATAATGGTCACGATACTTGTCTCCCTACAGGGCAATACGGTTTTTATTACCGCTGGGCGTCACAACAATTTTCACATGTGGAAATCGTGCCGGGACGATGACGTTGGCCGTTGGCTTTTAACGTAGCTATAAAAATTTCCTTATCCTCTATTCCCAGTGCAACTCCATGTTCACACCATGTAACCCCTGTTTCAAAATCTTAAATGTTACGAGCCGTCCTAGTATTTACATCATTGCCGCTGCAGAAACCTTTTTAAACATGAATACGATAATACCCGTTAGGAGCAATGACCTACAAACAAGAGGATTTCAACCTTACTTCTGAAACCAAATCCATAGAACATATAATGCTTCCTAAGTGCTAGCTATTGATGGACGGATTCTTGGCTTTGAACTGCATAGTAGCATATTTATTTTTAAAAATGTGTATGTTGTCTGGTCATAGAAAACTTCAAAGTGAATAATTTGTAAATCATAATATGAACAGCACATCAATGTGTTAATATTGTTAACTTTTTTTTTTAGGAAAGTATTTCTAAGCTTAATTAAAATATATTCTGTAGTAAAATACCAGCTGGTTATTTAATAATTTTTAGAGAACTTTCTCAGACTCACGAAATGTTTTGGAAGGTTAATCATTGTATAAACTTGAGACAAATATGTATTCCAATTAATAGCATAGGTGATGTCGAAAGGCACAAAAACACAGATAAATGTGAACCGGTTCATCTTCAGGGGCCTTTATCACACAGCACCTTTCTTAACAGCGATGACAGAAACAAAACACGAGGCCGGCTTTTTCGCTGCGACCTTCCATAGCCACACACAGTTGTGAGTTTACCAGCCGTCAATGGGCAGACCACGGCGTCAACACAGTTGTCCCGTTCACCAGTGCTTGGGTGTCGACCCTGTCGTACCAATCTCCAATCTTATGCGATACGGCCAGGTTTTTTTTCTTCTTCGTTATTGTAAACAATGAAGTGTTTGTCGTAATTCTGCGTCATTTGACACGTTAACTTACAAGCAATTCCTTGTTAGGAAAGTGACTGTTGTCTTAATGAGTTATTGCACCCATTATGTACATTATTAGGACTGATTAACTAAAAAGATGTACTTTGTACCGGTTCGGTGATTCCTTGTTTAAAATATCATAACAATGACCCCGTAAGCTTCATGATAGAGAACAATTGATACAAACTTGTCCGCAAAAGTGCACACCGAGCCAACAGCTCGTCTTTGCTAACAACTTTATCGAACATGCATAAAACAAATACAAACTAATGGGGCTGTAAACAAAAAATGTAGAACACAGATAAAACAAATAAAATAAATTATGCAGCAAAGGGTTACAAAGAAATAACAGTTGAAGTAAGTTAAAATTGCTAAAAGTAACGTTGACAACAAATTGTCGACACTGGGACACGAATCTCGGACCGCAAGTTTACAAGATTCTGACGCAGACACTGAGCCACAGAGACAGGTTGGATCGAAGGAACTCCTTTGAATACTCGTTCGTACGCGCCTGATGCGGACACACCGGATGTGACGTCATGGAAACTTGAAGGCGAATTTTCGGGCCTTTCCCGTCCATTTGGACCCTACATGTCCTATGTCGAATCACTTGTCTCGGAGTCCCCAGTGTCACTGCGGGGAGCTTTAAACAGTTAGCATCCTCACCCTGTATACATATACAACACATCGACACGTATAGGCGGTTCCCGATAAAGAGGGGCACTTTTGAATACCACTGCGTGTAGAATAATAATTATATAATATTATTTATTTTGACTTCAGATATTAACTTGTGAGTTAGTTACAATATAAACACATTGGTTGTGACGTAGGTAGTTTTGTTTACAGTAAAAACTGGCAGTAACTATATATATTTTCTGTAAGGGAAAAAAAAGTAACTGGTGTTCATTTAATCCGGAACCTCATATAGAATTACAGACTCTTACATCAACCAGTAAACAGGTAGCCTAACTTTGCACATAGATATGCATGTATGAATATTTACAATATGTAAATCGTTTATAAATACGAAGCAATGAAGATGTGAGGATACTCGGCCACCTGGGGGATGTGTCTAGCGTGGTCGAAGCCTGCAAGTTACGGAGTGCTAAGGGTGAAACTGTACTCACATAACGCCTCACACTAGTCTCTAGATGTTGTTACTCAACTGGTGCGCTGTCTTCTATCTGACAACTGTCTATATGAGACTAACAGGAGTGACCTTATTACTACAACTCTCAGTAGCTAGAGCTCCTGGCTCTATTCCCGGCCAGGGAGGTCAATATTGACAGTTGCCTCTCTTGGTTCAGGATGGTATGTTATGTTGTCTTATCACATCTATACTGAGTAAGGCAGCGGCGAACCACACGTCGTGTTTCCATCACCCTGTGTCCTCCATGGTTCTAAACCTGCCTTCCAGCAGAACACACACCATTATAACTGTATGCTGTACTGTCACGCGTGTGTCTTTACCAATATACTGCACTAAGAGGTTTACACTTACAAATAACCAAACATTATTCATTTCCGTAATTATCAGTAGCGAGAAAACGGACATCAAAAGTCAGTTATGAATCTGAAATGGGCATAAACACGTGTAACGTACTCCGAATGTTATTTCTCACCTAACTTTACTCACGCAAGTTTTTTTTTCTAAATTTAATAATATTTATTCTTTGAATAAACTTCCGTAAGTAAAAACTCAAGAGTCTGTGGCAGGTGGCCATTTTTATTCTCTGAACTATAATTAAAATATTTACATAACTTTTTTTCTTGCAGTTTTTCTGTCCACAAACAAAGAAAATTAAAGTTTAATGTGCTTTCGAAGAATAGCCAAACCTCGTAGGTCAGGTATATTAATCTAGACTCTAGAGTAGCCACCCTTTATACTAGTAATATCACACAGTACTTGTTGCACTGCAACAAATAACCTCACATATTTTAATATTATGAAATAGTATTTAAAAATTTGTACATGAATTTCAAGAAAAATTATCTTTGATTGGTATACTCGTATCTGGTGATAGCGTAAATATGTGTACATTTGAAGTTCTTCTAGATATTAATTTGTGATCCACGTATTCATTTCATATAGTAATTTTCATATTCGCCACATTTAACTTTCTTGGGGTTTTCCAATTAAAAGTACAATTTTCTGACGTCTACGACCTCAAGATGAAGAAAACCATAAATATATATATTTATATGTTAGATTGTTTAATAATTAAGTTGATAAGATAATAAGTAACTGGTTCGCTTTGTTTTCTTCGTATTGATTTAATTTTAACTTAATTGATTCCCAGCCGATACCACAAAAATATGATCTTTGAAAGAACTGTGCAATGGGAATGCATGACTGGATTCAGTTTCTTGGACGTACTCCATTGCAAATTGAACGACTGTCAAAGAAAACTAAACAAATAAACGAAAACCATAATATAAGCAGAGTATGCTTAGTCAGCAAGATACATACACAACAAGAAATTCCAAAATGGAATCGGGTCAAATAGAAACAAGGAACAAACAGATAATAAATGAAAATAATAAATAAAATAAAAAATCAAGTAACATGCGACACAACGATCAGTCGCACTCGTGTTCCTGAACCCTGTGTGTCTACCTGATGACGGGAACAGATTCCAGTTCCCGAAACGTCGTAACACTGTCTGTCTGGAAAACTACTGTGTCTTGTTTCGTCTCTTCGTTGTGTCGTTTGTCTTTTCTGTATACGTCTGTTACCTGTTGCGTTTTGTCTCGTCTATTTGTTGTGTCCTTTTGTTATTTTTCTGTTCGTGTCTGATATTTGCTGTGTTTTTTGTTTCATCTCATCGTTGTGTCGCATGTTACTTGAT
>PNEQ01030822.1:36612-60167 GCA_003012365.1 Medauroidea extradentata
ATTTGTTATTATTTTCATTTATTATCTGTTTGTTCCTTGTTTCTATTTGACCCGATTCCATTTTGGAATTTCTTGTTGTGTATGTATCTTGCTGACTAAGCATACTCTGCTTATATTATGGTTTTCGTTTATTTGTTTAGTTTTCTTTGACAGTCGTTCAATTTGCAATGGAGTACGTCCAAGAAACTGAATCCAGTCACCACAAAAATAATCTAAGTAAAAGAGAAATAATTATGTTTTTATGAGTTTTACGGAACGCTTGAGTACATCGCCATTTTATCCTATGAATAATTGAAAACGTGACGATAACCATATCGACCCTTTCTCGTCACTTTTATTTATTACCTTCGTTATGACCTTGGCAGCGCATGAAGCGTGCACGTGAATGTGTCTACTCAGAGTGCACATACCGAACAGCCGCAGTCGTATCGACTGATTACTTCCATGTGGAAAGTTTGACAGCATATGGCACATAGCCCAGTCTACTGAGTTCTTGCTTACATAATTTAAGGTATCTATAACCTAGCTCTTCAAGTAAACTAGTGGACTCAACAAACCTTATATATATATAGCCTTTTTATGTGTTATTCTATGTAAATTTACGAACATGACATATACCAGCACCTCTGGCCCGCACAATCTCCAGAGTTCACACCCATAGAGTACGTGAGCGGTAGATGAGACAGTTTTCCATTAATTATAGCAATAATTAAAATCCGGTAAAGACACACGCTCTGTTAAGTCGGTATAGCCCTCTATCCGGAAATATCATACCCCAGATAGACTCTTAGCACTTGTACGAATTGAAGTTTTCCAATCCCGCTGCAATTGTTGGCGTTTTGGGTTGTAGCAGATGTAACACTCATAAAGAAGTTTGCTTTGTGTGAGACGTTCAAGGACTGTCTGAGTTGATCATCTCATTCGTCTTGCGTTCCAACAGTTTGGTGGAAACAGTACATGACTGGTATAACGATGGTGTCGATGAATTCAGTTCAAACCGGTGTTGTATATATTACACGGTATTCTGGATACAACTAATCATTTATTTAATCAGTTCAGAGGACATAAATTACTTCGATATATGACAATATGTATATTATATCGCATATGATTAAAAGCGATTGAAATAATTCCCAATTCAACTAAATGAGGATAAATAAATAAACTTCGAAGTAGCAAAACAAGTTACGTATGAGGAAATTACAGTGCTGATTATTTCTGTAGGAGAATCAAGGGACATATCACAAGTGAACTGATTAGAGTGTAAGGAAAAACATTAGAATATTTACTAACTTTTAGCCAAGAAATGACACACTGCATGCACTATGACTTAATAACTATATTCAATGAACAGCTTAGATTTCTATATTTACGTAATAAGGGCAATGTTGGCTTCTTTTAATATTTGTTGCAGGTAATAAAACTACACTCATGCTGATCTATACACTTTTGTCTCTGATAATGATGACGTCAGCTGGAGCCAGTATCCTGCAAGACAACACAGTCATAAGCCAAGCTGCACAGTTCGTCAATGAAGCAATGTATATAATAGAGAGTCATGTGAGAGACAATGTAGGAACAGTAGTGTACTGTGATGACGTCAGTATCATACATGACCTCACACTCAGCTCTCTACATACATCAACAATGCCAGTGTATGTCCTCAACCAGGCAGCTCTCTTGAGTGACAACATGCCCAGACACAGTGCAGCGTTTATAATTATGTCTGACAGCGGCGACGTCAACATCTTCATTCAGCACTTGGATAAAGTGTCCGTACTTCCCTTGTGGAACTCACGGTGCAAAAACATATTTTTTGACACCAGACTAACGGAAAAACACACTGATATTGCGTATCTGTTACTGACTGATAGCTGGAAATACCATGAAACTCTCAATGCGTTCGTGATAACCATAAATACAAGATGGTTTGACTCTAGCAATATGGTATTCGCGAAACGTTTCGATCCATTCGTCAGCAACGGAAAAGTAAGAGATGTGAAAATTTATGACATAGAAAACAAACTACCATTCGATTTTATGGGATATCCAGTTAAATGTAATGTTTTTGACTTTCCCCCATTCTCGATTCAAGTTACAAAACCGAATAACGTAAAAGTAATAGATGGACTTTTCGGTACGTATGTCAATATTGTTTCAAAAGCAATTAACGCATCTTTAACAAGCGACCCCTTATCCAATAGAGAGGTTTCTGATTGGGTTTTGCCCAATCTGTTTAATACCACTTTTGATATCATTCAGCCATTTGGTATTCTGCAGACCCATAACTTTAGGACAGCCAGTTACCCGTATGCTATTGATAAACTTGTGCTTGTCGTGCCGAAAGCACAACAGTTGCCAGACTGGATGAAAGCTCTTCTGCCTTTCACATCTCAGCTTTGGATATTTTACCTGTGTCATTTACTTGCTCTTCTCGCATTTGGGAGATTATTCACACGTTTCATTGAGGAGGAAGAACGTTCACTCTTGCTTGGTTTGGAAATATTCAGGTTGTTTTTCGTTGGAATGTCAAATCATCAGGTCACTTCTGCTGGCTTCAGATTGTACGTAGCTTCTGTTCTCATATTTAATATAGTCTTGAATAACGCATACTCTGGATCATTTACCAGTTACTTGACCGTACCACTGTACTATCCTGACATAGACAATATTGCTGACATTGAGAAGTACGACTTTAAGATAGGGATTCCCACTCGTTATGGAACTGACATGGACGCAGACATATCTACTGCGTTCTTTGATACTAATACTCAAGACGATGAAATCATACGCCTGCTGTGGGAAGGAGTTATTGCTCTTGACGATGTGAAAGAAGGACTGAATACTGCTATAGCTTACAAGAACTTTAGTGTTATGCATTTTTCCTCTGGAGCAATGTATGACTTGAGCCAACCAGAGCATTTTCTTGACAATCGACCATTACTGCATATTGTAGAACAGAGCTTCTTTGACTTGTACTTATCTGCCATTTTTCGAAGAAATTTTCCTCTTTTGGAAGTAATCGACAGCTGTATGTGGGGTACAAGAGAGTCAGGATTAGTAGACAAGATTTTCAGGAAAGATTTTCGGGAAATAATAGCAAATAAACTAAGAAGTTTTGAACTAAGGGTGCGTTTTAATATCAAACACTTGGAACCATTTTTTATTGCGTTGGTTGTAGGATACATTATCTCTACCATAGCCTTTTCTTTGGAAATAATGTATCTTCATTGCGAAATACGTAATTGCCGGCTTTGTTAAACATATATGAGATTACAGTACATAGAATTATTTTGATTCTTGCCTTTTAAAGAAAAATAGTAGTGTGCACATTTTACTTAACACATACGTAAACAAAAACTTATTTTCTTTGCTTATAGTTTAAATGAAGCAAAGATTTGCAATGTTATATTTCTACTTAAAGCTCTCTCCTTAGCGTGTTAATTTTGCAGTAGTTTCGAAAACATTTTTTTTAACGCAAAGAATACATAAATCAAAAATTCATTCTTTCAGTTTCAACAATTGATGGTTTGTATCTGAATTTTTCTGTTGCAAAACAAAAATTGGATTTTTAGATTTTCCTCCTGAAATATCACAAATTTTGCTGTCAAAATAAGCGAAAATTAAGAAAAATTATTTTTGTCTTGCAAACGATACATTATTTAAAAAAAACGCTCTGGAAAAATTGTGTATCGTAAGATTGTACAAAGTGTCTAATATTTTCAATGCATTTTATTAAAAAAAAATATTTGAGTAATTTGAAATTGTTTGATATAAATGAATTATCATGGCCTTGAGTGCCAAATTTTACGCGAACTAAACTGCCAATGTCATATAACCTATTTATGTTATGGATTTAATTGTAATCACTGTTAAATCATGAAACAAACCATTTTCTGTGTGATTCCATGATATTTCACTCTAATGCCACTCATAATTGTGGCTCTGATTGATGAAAATGTGTACCCTTGGTTTTTGAATAGAAGTGTTTGTAACGATAACGTATTCATTTAATAAAAAGTATAACCTGCCTTTTTTTAATATGTTCTTCGAGATTTCTTACAGTGCTTGTTCTCGTCAGTTTGCATTTTTATTCCATCAAACCTCACTTTCTAGTTATATTTGTAATATTTTGAGATTCAATATAAGTTATTTTGGTATTGAATTGATGTACTAGTAGTAGGGAATAGTATGTTCGTTGCGGTGTGGCATGGGGAAGGAGTCTGAGCCTCGGCCACTATCTTGGATTTTTCTTTAAAATTTCCTTTTTTCCCCACAAAATTTCCCTTTTTTCTTAAAAATCTGCTCATTTAGACACCAAATTTCCAAATGTTTTACTCAAAATTTCCCCAATATTCCTTTAACCACCGAGTCATGGTCCAAAATTAACTTTGAACCTTCGGCTGCTTAAGGCGGCAAATTGACTCAGTTTAACTAGTCTGATCGAGGCCGTCACATGGAGCCGCCATCTTGTTGGCGCAGCCATCTCGTCTTCTAGAAGGTAATGCTCTATCACTCCTTCGGGGTATTGTCTAGAATATTCGTTAGGCCATAGCAGTCGATATATTGCCTCCTAACTTGTCATGCTCCGTAATTCTTCAGGGATTTAAGTGACTAAAACAATCGTATTATTTTTTTATGCCCTGTCATTGTAATGGTAGTCGCCATTTTGCCTAAACCATGCTCTATTATTCTTCATGGATCTGACTAGAATATTCTTTATTACATTATCATGCTCTATTATTCTGGGACAGTCGCCATCTTGCCTTATAAAATCTCATGCTCTATTATTCCTTCTGGGAATTGGTCTAGAATATTCGTTAGGCCACATGCTTATGGTAGTCGCCATCTTGCCTCCTATAATGTCACGCACTCTCGTTCCTTCAGAGATTTAATTGACTAGTATATTCGAATAATTTTTTCGTGCTGTATCAGTTTTTATCATAGTGACCATTTAGCATTATAGAAGGCTATGTTCTATAATAACGTAGGATATTAAATTGTCAAGAATATGCATGTTTCTCAATCTCTATGATATTCTAGCAGAAACTATCTTTGTTTCTAGACTTCTGGCATTGACTAAAACATTCGTTAGGAATTTTTTCATATACCTATGACAGTCGCTATCTTGTCTTCCAGAAGTTCATATTCTCTCATTTCTTCGGAGATTTAACTGACCAGAATATTCGTATTATATGTTTCATGTTCTATCGTTCTTACGATGCGACGTTGTCACAATCTTGCTTTCTAAATACTGTATAAGAATATGTTAGACACGGCAAATTGTAAACCGGCCTTGAAGCTGAATTTTGTTCGTGTATAAATAAATAAAATAAATATATAAATAAATTCCTTCACGTATGTAATTGATTATAATGTTGGAATTACTAATTGAATCAGGAATTTGCAAAACGGACCAAGTCCAAGGGAGCAGATTGTTGGGAAACAACAAAAACTTATTATTGCGGATCTGGGTACCTTTTAAAAAATAAATAACGTTCTCTCTAACAATGGCACATAAAACATAATTTCTTGAGTAGATATCAGTGCAATGTTGGTGTATTCTAGTGAAAAACTAATAATATGATACATAGAAACATATTTTGTAAACACAACACCGCACAGTGCCTTATACCGATGAAGCATTATTATGTATTACACTATCAGATAAATCGTAATGTCCTTGGTGTAGATTATTAGAACCTTAGTGTACGCTAGTGAAAAAACTACTAAACCACGTGGAAACTGATTATCCAACAACAATCACGTAAATCATAAACGAAATAATGCGCTATTGGCACATTCATGAACTAGTCCGTTTAACGTATTTCTTGTATAGGACATGGTTTATTTTGTTGCTGACAGCCAAGAGAATGCTTTGAAGAGACGGAATCTCGTATAACCTGAATTTTCTAAAAAAAATGGACTTGGTCCTTTCTGCAAATTCCCGATTCAATTATTCTCTATCACACTTGTGTCATCTCGTTGCCATCGGAATATGTTAATTTATAGATGGACTTGACTGTCTAGAACAATACTTGCATTTCCCCTGGAAGGAAATTTTTCTTTCCTTGGTCGTCACCTTTGCTTTTTAAACGTAGTATCATTATATTGCGTCAGTTGTAAAAATAATCCATGCATTCCCTTATCAAATTTGTCATGGTCAAATTGGGTTAACTTAATTGTTCTGTAATTCTTGCAAACGATATTTTGTCTAGAATACGACATTTGAGGGACTATATTCGCTTGGAATTTTTTAATACTATATTTCATACGGGGGATTAAAATAATATATCTTCTCACAGTATTTTATTTCGTGACAGCGCTACCTTAAATTTGTTAGAAGGTCGCCTTCTGCACTCTTAACATAATCGCGGAGGTAGTGTCTCACCGAGGTTACAGTATTACACTCTACGTCTCTCCCTCGTGACACAATGCAGCTATCTTTTTGTACGCATATCTGCATAAACGGCTGGTATGGTTGTAGTAGTAAAACAAACCGCCAATCACAGCCTTATAATAAACTATAATGCTTGTATAAATTACATAATCCGTCGCTGCCATCCTATACTTGCATTGTGCGGTAAAATTAAAACAATTATCAGCAAACCAAAACTCTACTAATTAGCGAAAACGATTTCCCTTGTATCATCTTCACCGGGAAAATATTTATACAAACTGAAACAAGTAAGAAAGTCTGGTATATATTATAACAATTACTAGCAATACAGTTCATCACTCCTAGTTCGCACCAACGTCATCAAGAAACGAAAAACAGTAAGAGATTGTGTACAACCAGAGCGTATATTATTTTATCTTGTAAAATACAGCATGTCGCTCCATGTCAGCATCGTTGTCGCCAAGAAGCGAAGTGCTGGTGAAAAAATATAGCTTATATTTTCTTCGTAGTTATAAACAGTTAAAATTAATTTAATATCATAAGATACGTGCATCTCGTGAAGTAGCATTAAAATTTCACGAAAAATGAGAAAAAAAACGGCATTAGTATGTGGCTAGAGATTAAATGCTTAACGTAGAGATGCAATCCATGTATTTGATTCCTTCGCCGAAGAATAAAGCGAATAAAAAAATAGTCTTGAGAGATGCATGCATTTAGTCGACACCATACAGGTATTCAATGACAAAAGTGCCGTCAAGGAAACCAGTTACACATCGGAAGTTTTTTCATTTGATTTGACGCGAGTTTAACTGTCTGTTGCTGCGAACAAGAAAAAAATAGCACTGCCACATTAGCAGATACTTAGACGACTACGCGTCTCTACTTGGCCAGCTAGTTTCGCAGATATCTCTTCTGGAAACATTAAGTCTTCACTAAGAAAATAAACCTTAAGAGATACAAAACAGCTGCTAGAGCTTTGAACAAAAAAATTCGCTTCCATGTTCAGACTTTTTCTACGATTAAAAAGTAAATTTTCAAAAATTAAGCTGTAGAGATGCATAAATGTGTTTGTCTTCGCGTAGGTATTTAAAGACTTGAAAAATTCAAATCAGCTAATTGTTTGTTTACATTTTAATTAAGTGAGAGTAAAAAAAAGTTGAATGCAGGAAAAACGTGTAATGTTTTGCAATTGCAAATACTTTGACGGTGTCACATCTCTACTCCACAGGCTAGTTCCCCGCCTTCTTTTCTTCAAGGAATAATGTCTCGTACGTCTACGAAGTGAAAGACAACAAGCATGAAGTCATGCACGAGGTAGCTAATACAATAAATTAATATATTTTTGTAAGGGTACCTGATTGTCATTGTATCGTACCCCGAATGCAGACTTGCGACCGAGGCATCCCATAACCATATATCATACCGAAGGTTGGCGTGGCATGAGACCCTACTACAATGGCGATGTGTCGGAATTAACAAGAAGAGCTTATATGGAAGTACCACGAGAAAACCCTCCAACCAGCTAATGCTAAAAATCCGGAGGACCAGCACATGACGAGGGATCAAACTTAGACCGCTTACCGGAGAGTCGAGTGATTTGACCACTACACCACCTAATTGAATGATTACTCTGTTGTGGTAATTGTAATAAGTGTTAGTACTTACAGTGATCAATGAAAAACTATGAGCGTTCCACGTAGGCAGGAGACGAGACTATCTTGGTCGACGGCAAAAGCCTGACTGAACGACTTCGCACAGGTACAGCGAGTTAATATCTAGCTGCTATCTGCCTTCCCTCCCTATTGCACATTACAAGGAAGCGTGGTCGATATTTCGACCACGAGGAAGGGCAATGTATATTTATATAACAGTATATACAGTTAATTAAAATAATTTACTTCATATAGTAATTCTTTCCACATACATGAAACAATAATTACTTTATCGATGGTTGCAGACTCAAGCCGCGGGGGGGCGATAAAACTTTTGGCGCGAGATCTGTAGTGGATCTAACACGTTTGTTCTCAGTTGTAAATGGTTACCGGAAGCTAGACTCCAACCTAACCCCGACATTGTCATTTCTTCTTTCTCACGACAGTGTGCCATTTTCAGTGCTGCTTTTGATGTAATCTAAATTATAAGGAGATGCGTTTGTTGTCTTGAAAGTTTTCTTGCACTGTTCGTTCGGACTGTGACTCAGGTTAATGTAATTACACTTAACCGAACATTATATTTCAAAGAACCATTGTTTTCCATCTCCGTCTTAAGTTGATGTATTAAATTTAATTTTTATACTGGCAAGAAATGTGCAAATGTTTTCCGTATTTTCAGATATATTCGTTGCAATAAATATCTTCATGGAACCCCGAAAAGTAAATTCTTTCAATGTGATTCCATTAGCATTTGGCGTATTTGATATAAGTACTATTAATAACAGCATTAGCTTTACACATTTTGCAAGCTTGTTATAGTCATTGTAGTAGAATCCGTATTGACTGTTCCGTGTATGAAACTAGTAACATCCCAGAGTCATGCTGCTTAGTCCCATGTCGCTACGTACTGTCTTCTTCGTACATGTTCTCTCGTGTCATCGTACATTACGATTGTTACTGAAAGTCTTGCCACAGTATCGGCATGAATATCTTGACACACATGAGCCAACAGTTACGTCTGCATTCCCCGAAGTGCTAATTTCTAGTATATTGCAATGCACCACATTGTATTGCTTATATAGCAGTACATATTGTCTTATGTAAATTGTCAGTGTGTGCAAACACTCGTTGACACTTACCACAAAGATATGCAGTACGGGGAGGGTTGATCTTCAATTGTTAATTTCGTGTCGCTTTGCATTGTGAGCACACGTGCACATCTGTTCGCAGTAGTTGCAAGAGTGTCTAGTAGCAGTTGTCGGTTCTCTTGATTTTATCATGTAAGTCTTCACTGAAGGTACGGAATAACTTTTCTTCATATAATGCTGGACAGGTAGAGTATTGATGTCTTAGCATGTACTCTGATGCCTTTTTAAGCTGCTGCGCCGTCCAAACTGGGTGTTAAATTTTTCACAATGGTATACAACACGATTCACATTCTGAAGACAACATTCTTCATGATGACGTATGTTTTCGCTCTTCGTAAACTGCTTCTTGCAGATGTAACAACTTCGCTGCATGTTGTCCGTCTTCAATTCAAGATGATATGTTTACACTTTAGTGACAGCGTGACAGCTGACCAGACTGGCTACTACAGCTTACTTACATCCGTGGTAACCTACGTATCCGTCTAAAAGTCTTAGAACAAAGTTAATGCAGGCAAGTAATGAGCGACGCACACCGTGGCTTAGACCTCGTGGAAGCACCCAGACAAGCGACGTTGCACGCAACTTTATTGAGATGGACATCAGCAGAGATTCCCCCTACAGAGTTCATGAGAACCGTGAACTGGATCCACGACATATTTGAGTTTATTGGCTAATGTATGAAGCGAAAGTACATGACCTGATGTTGATGACTGTTGAATGTTTATAGTAACAGTTGTGGGGAACTCACTAGGCGTATAAGTAGTCATCGTGCGTGTAAATAATAGCAATTTTAATAAGTTTATATAACAATTATTTCGTACAGTTACAAATAAGAGATTTCAGATACGTCTAATTATTTAAACAGTATTTGTCAATGATTGCAGACTATACCAGAAGTGAGCCATCTGACAAAATAATTATCCTTAAACTTTTTTTTGCTGTGGAAATTTGAAGTATGGTAACGTACATTTGTAAACTTCCGACGTCATCTGCCCACCATCATAATAGATTTTCTTGGCCCTGGCACTAACAGTCTCCACTTAGTTATCAAGTCAAATATAAACTAAACACATGTGGGCAAAGAGCTACTACATGCAACACATTTATTGTATTTAATATGTTCGCATGTGTCCAAGTATTTACGTATAATTATTCATATGGGAAGCAGTGAACTCTATACAGTTGTCCTATCTAGTCGAGCTACTTAAACGAGTTAATAAGTTAATGAAGTAACAACATGACATGCATAACAGATATTAGTTTTACATTTAATGGTGCACATTATTTCATGTGGTTACTTGCTTATATAAGAATATATGAGATGGTGAGCATTGTGGAATACACACACACACACACGTTCTTTGTTACTAACAAGTATCTCACCTAAAGCTTAAATGTAAATGCCCTTGTCTACAAGAAATATTCAGATGCAAATCGTATGTCGGACGCTGGGATACGGACAGAATAACTTCTTACATGAGTCTATTTTCCCCTACAAGTATCCAATCAGATGTAAAAATAATTTAAAGGCGTGATGAATAACACAATGCCGGAGTTGCGCACGTGTTTGGGTAATGACACACGAGAGTTTCGGTAAAACTCTGTGTCGATTAAATGCATTAAATATAATAAAAGTGTATTATTGATTTAGTTATTAATTTATGTTAACATCGCAGATTCTCACTTAACAACTGCGCTGCATACAGCGCAATAGTTATAACTGTGCTGAATACAAAATATGGGTTGCTTCCCCGCTTACACACACAGACAGGTAGAAAATATTATTTTAGTAAAGCGTTTAATTATGATTAAAAATATACATTATTTCACCGTTCATAGTTGCTGAACTACTATTTCTTTGTAATCTGTTCGACTCGAATTACTTTTGTTTATTAATAAAATTTAATTTAAAAATTTTGATATCTTAACACATTTATACTGCTATTAAAGCATTATTATAGAGATAAGTTATCTAACATGCACATACAAGCATCACTAAAGGTAAACATAAATGTATGTCTGATGATGTGTGCGGAATGTGAAATTCTTTTTTTTTTTTTAATAATTGTTCCTGTAAAGCCCCGGTAGCTGAGTAGCCGTAGCCCAGTTGGCTGAGCGAGCCACTTTGGAGCGAGGGGCTCTGGGTTCGATTCCAAGGTCAGGTTGAGGGTAAAATTGTTCTTTGTCCGTTCGAGTAATGTCAGTTGTCAAAGTCAACATAATTGTCGCAACTGGGGAATTGTCTAACAATAAACCTGTAAAGGGGGGGATGTTTGGCTCGTTGGCGATGTTGAGCCTTCGCAAAGGAGGCTAAAATTAAAAAAAAAGTGGTGAAATGTTTGGTTCTTAACCTAAAGACCCAAGGTTCAAATCCCTGTCGGGGCACAGACTTTTTATTACAACTTTGAGCTTGCAACTAACCTACCTAATATTATTGCTTAATAATGTACTATAATAAATGCTTTCGTACATAAAGAAATGCTTACATACATAATCGTTAGACACTATGTGGTGTTAGCTGTAACTTCAGCGGCTCTGAAAATTACATTAAATAGCATCAATGATGCTTTTTTTATGTCTTCAGTAAAATAAAATCGAAATGTATCGGTTTTTACTTCCTTGGTCACACTTTCTGAGGCATCTTTGCTTTTAACATTGAGTAAGTTCTTCTTCTCTGAGACTTGTGTTGTTTTGATAAAAAAAATCAATTTGTCGTATTGGTATAAGTTCGTGGAAATCATATTTGTTTATCAATTATACTTAAATCTTATCCGATCATGTTGTATACAATGAATTTTAAAACGTATCCATCATTGACCACATGTGGTCTTTATGTTGGTACTGTGCTGGTTGATAATTGCACGATTCCTTTTTAATGTATACGGGAATATCAGTACTCATGTGCAATGGTGTAGGGTATGATATTACGAAATATCAGTTCACACGTTTTGCTTGTCGTCTCGTGATATGGAATTTAGACGGATCACGAACTGATAACACAGAACATGTAAATAATCAGTAATTTTTAAATAAGATTCATATCTTAATTTAATGTAATATTTTTAAAAATATAACCAACCTACTGGCAAGGATGCCACTAGTATTCCCTGTCAGCACTTTCGTCTGCAAAGGTGTCACAATACCGATATATTATATGTAAACTGAAAATGTACAAACACATCTTATTGATTAAATTGTTTATAAATATAATACAAACAAAAATAAAATATATTTTCTCGTATTAGCTGCTGACACCAGTTACTGAGGGCTGAGCTGCGAGCAGCTTTACAGCTGTTCCGCACACTTAAGCAAAAATGTGCGCCGTTGATAAGGGCAAGAACTCAAGACCGCAGTGTAGACGAATGTAGCAAGCAAAAAAATTACAGTACAATAAATTATTTTACCATTATGTTTGTAGATAGCCGTGGTCAGGGCCAGTGTCTGCTACACGACTGATGAATTTAACTGTCAATGCGGTGGATATATATATATATATACACACACACACACACACACACGCATGGCCGTGGGGATAAAACTCATTAGAAAAGCAGCAGGTGATAGAATTAACAAATGTTAGCAAGAAGGGAATTGAGATCGGCAAGTGGCGCGTCTATCCTCGGTCCATATGCCTTGTTTCATTCACCCCACACATCAGTTGTTTAAAGTAAAATCAGAATGGGGCATAGACGAATAATGGCTGCCTTATGCTTACTTTGTCGGCCAGTGACGGTTCTCAGTTTCCTCACCACATCCGCGTTATTTGCGTGTTGTAGTAGTTTCGTCAGCGGCCAGAATCGATTAAAATTGCCTCCGTGTTCCCAAATAGGTGGATTCGTATTGCTCGAACTTCAGATGATAGATAGAGGGATAATGTGAATTGTTTTTTACCTGACTGCCAGCGGCCCGGGGTAAGATACAGTAGTACAAGACTCGAGGTAATTATTGATCACTCGGAGACCTGCTTTTGAGAGTGAATATGTAAGATTGAGAAAGTAGAGGGATGTAATTTATTTCATGTTGTCATATTGATAGCCAATCGTGACCGTACAATAGGTCAACAATTAATTTGGTAGCTGCATATGCTACGTCCCTTCTCTCTCTCTCTCTCTCTCTCTCTCTCTCTCTCTCTCTCTCTCTCTCACACACTCACTCTCGCTGTCTCTCTCGTATAAATTACTTTTACTTGATATCATGTAAATATAAAACTATTTACTAACTGAATGTTTGAATTATAACTTTTTTTCTGAACTAAATTGTTAGATTGCTGAATTTATACTGAAACAAAAAAGATATTATATATTTTTGCTACACATATTTATTGAAATAATATTTTTCTCCAAAGAGTGAGCTGACATAAAAGTACATATATATACTAAAAACACTCGTTTACACGAAATAGTGCATCAAAATTATAGACAGGTTTATACACGTAATGACGATAATATACTCATACATGAATTTCGCCTCTATGCACATATTTGCTGACAAGTCAAGAAATATTTTCTACACCATATTTAATACATGCGGTTCACATTGCACGTTTTTGACTGGCAAGACAAAGTATTTGCAACATATGCGATACATCAGTTTGACATTTTCGTAAAGCATGTTTTCATATATCATAACCACCTGTCTTAGCTCATCAGACGAGTAAATTCATGCTGATAGCAGGCTCGGTATTTGTAGAACAGTCTCGTACTGCTACGCTAATGTCGCCTTCATCCGCTGTGCGATTCTCTCCAGTCGTGCTGCTGGTACTTGTAGTCGGACGCTGGCGATTGCATTTTGAATACAAGACAGCCATCAGGATAAATGCGCTGCGCAGAGTCTTGACTGCGTTTGAATATATCAGGTTTATGATTAATTAACCAATGTCCATCACGTCCGTTGTAAAATTCAGTATTTATTTTAGACACTGCCAATTAAAAAAAAAAAGCTACGTAAACACACTTTTCGTCTAGTTGTAGACACACGATGCGAATGGTACTAGCAGACTCGCACACGAAAACTTTTAAACATATGGATTGATGTCACACAAATGTTTTTTCCGTCTGACAAGATGACGTGCCTCGCTATGGAGTCGCACATAATGCGTTTATTAGGTATACCTCAATGCAACATCCATAACATTAGTGCGACTGTTTAAACTTGCTGCTTCTTGTGCGGGTTTCGTTATAGACTTCGGTTCTTGCTGACAGTTGTTCTGGAACTTTGTCGTCCGTTACGCACAGTGTCGTCTTCTGGCTGTATGGAGGTATCTCTGACGTCTATGTTGTGGCCGCTCTTGCTGTGTTGTGTACACTTGCGAGGTGCAAACAACTACGAGAGAGACTGACTCCCCGTCCACATTAAGGTGACTTTAGAGATGGATACCATACATCGTCTCTCTCTTTACTACGTGTGTATATATACTTTATTTTACAACTTGTTATAATATACACTTAAATTTGACAATCTTATTATTGTACACATGTACATATTTCCTGGTATCTCAAACCTACATCAACATAACCGCCAGCTGTACTTTTATTCCTTCATTTGCTTCTTCCTCCACGCCTGTACTGTCTTCTTCAACGTCGGCAGCAGTGAGCCAACCTTCAGGACTGCAGTGCAGATATTGTAACACACAGTTCACGGCTTGTAAGAACAGGCTCCGACTTGAGTGAACTGTACGTCCTATACCAGCACAAAGAAAGACTAAGCGTCTGTCACAAGTGTGTAACGACAATCACTCGCAAGGATGATTTAGGTAAACATCTTCAGTCATGTACGGAGACAATAAAGCGTGCTGCAACGAACAACTTCAAGTAATGCTAATTTACATATACACACTCTGGATTATCCAGACTTCATGTACGATCTTGCCGACACAAAGACGAGAAATTGACTCTCGACGGAGAAGCCGAGACGTTGCGATGCTGCACGTAGTCAAGTATATCTTCTGGAATTGATAGCATACGTGTATCCTTTCTCATGCAGTGAACAAAACATTTCCCCACTTGTAGAACAGTCAGGTTCGCAGGACGTTAATTCGTGCGAATAACTAACATAGATTTTCCCGTCACACTCTCCAGTAAATGTCTTCCGATTGTTTCTTGCCTAGAAACCGTATGCATCACTAGATAATACTGGCATGCACTCTTCGTAGCAGTTAGAAGGGATGAACTGTAGTCTTCTCTCAACCGCGGCCAACTGCGAACTGAGCTCCTCGCCAACCAGCTTGCCTACTTCTTTACAATCTCATCCATTTACTGTCATAGGCGAGATAGTTGACAGTGTGTAGTTGTCGTACGTGTACGCCGACTCCAGCAATCTGCTCCTTCTTCGACATAGGTATCATCTGAAGACATGATATAATACTGACTTACATACGCACTTCTCCAGCACGAGGGACTTACACATTTCTCGAACGTTCAACATCACCAGCCAGCCACTAGAAAGGTGCGACTAATTCCTAAAGGCATAACTGAAGTATAAGTCAGATGTGTTAGATTAGTTGCCTAACGACGCGTAATTACAAACACTTATATGCCTGAAAGTTATCATGAGCTAGTGGCACCTTTATCTTAAAATTTATGTTTTATTAGAATGCTCAAAATATCCCTTTTCCCTAGCTCTGGTGGCCATACGTTAAATACGCATTTTACTCTATAATATACTTTTTGAATTCATAGTAACCGTCAGTTAAATTCACTTTCAAATATTATACCGTGTATGCTATCATGTATATTAAATACCGATCAAAGAAATAAACTATGAGGGTAGTTCTGTGGCACATATTGGTACGAAAGAATACCTCAGCGCGGCACACAAGTTTCTTTTTTATTTTGTATTTGTATCTGATAAATTTTTAATATATTGCGACTTTTTTTTGTAAAATTTTTTATCCATTAAAACTCTGAATAATTTCCATGTCACAGTTTTAAGAACATCACTTAACGTAATTGACTTACCAAACGTCAATAATTTAAACTGACTAAGGATAGTGTAAGCTACGAGGCCTCTTATACAAAACCAAAGAACTCATTATAATTGTGTTTTTAAAAGATTCTTGCATTTTTTAAATTTTACGTATTTAAATTTTAGTATGGTTTTAAATCCAAGATTTTTTGGGTTTTTTTTTTTTTTGCAAATGGGAAATATTAATCCACAACATGGTAATTGAGTATTAATTATTTAAATTTTGTTAAGTTGATTAAAATGTGGTTCTTAAAACTATGACAAGCAAAATTTAACTTTGACAAGACATTATGTAAAAACTATGTGGGTGGAGGGGAGGAAAAGGTGACGAAGGGGCGGTTAGGTAGGTCGGGGGAGTGGTAGAGCATGGGTGGTGATGAGGTTTGGGAGGGGGATGGTTGATGGGAGGGGATTATGGAAGGGGTGGAAGGTGATGGGGGAGGGGTGGTCTGCATAAGTAGTATGGATATGTATATGATATGTCAGTTCCTCGGAGAGTGTAGTGATGTTCGAATGGTTTCTGCCATGTTTGAAATCAGTGTAAGTATCGCAAATAATTGATTGATTTTATCGATAGTTGATCGGGAATACCTATGTCAGTGATAGGATGTGTACTCGAAGCCGAACTTTATGGTTATAACAAGAGTGCAATACAATTTATAAAGAAAATTGATTTAGTTTACTTTTTGGTGTTTTACGGAAACTGGTAGATTTTACCGGAAATTGATCGAGTATAACTCGATTTTGTTTGGGGTGAACTGGTCTACAGGAAAATATCCTTGCGTATTATAAGCAATTAAAAAGTTATTTTCATTAAAATATATTTTTCAATATTGATAGATTTGATTGGGAATCGATCGAGTTTAGCTAAGATGACGGTAGATATAAGCAGATACAATATGGGTCTATTAAAAAAATTAAATTATAAAAAAAATAATTTTTTTAAATAATCTATTTTTATTAATAGATTTAATTTGTTTTGTAACATTGATTATCAGTGACGCATGAAAAATGCGTAATCCAGCCACTTTGAGAAGACAAGTGGGTCATGCTGATTTTCAGACATCCACAAATATAATTTTGATGAGATGGGGGAAAAAGGCTAACTTTTGGGAAAAAAGGGAAATTTTTAGGGAATGAAGGGAAATTTTGTGCGAATTTTAGGAAATTTTTGGGGGATTTTTTACCTTTTGGTGACCTCTATGGCGGGTTCAAAGGTCAAATTCAAGATGGCGGCCGTGGTGTTGGGTGACAGGGGTCAAAGGTCAAGGTCACCCTCAGCCGCACACCGCTATCCCCGCAGCCCCATTTTATATTTACTATTATCGAGTAGAACTGGACCAAGGTTATGTGATCAAACGTCACTTCAACCAGCTACGATCTTGCGAAATAGATAAGACAGATATGTCACTGGGTTCACACCCACTTATACAGAGGAACAATTCGAACAAACGAAGATTATCAAAAGACCATCCATTACACTTACCGACAAATTATGGTTCAAACTACACCAACCAACCAAACGAAGTTGTACCGACGACTGATGGTCCAAACTACCCTCAACAACAAGATGAAGTTGTAAGACCTTCCTGTGTACAAGAAGAATATTTTGTAAGATCATCTGAGAGGGCGACAGTGCCTCCTTCAGACGTTCCTCCCTTACGACGATACACGAGAATAAGACGACCTGTTATCCGCTTGGATCTATGACATTCTCTCAAAGCAGTTTTCTTTTTTGCATACCAGTGGAAGAAATTCTACATTAATTTAATTCTTAAAATTTGTACACACAATTTTTATAACATGCAGTCATTTTGCTTACAGTTTGATAAAGTCTCATCACTTAAAATAATTGTTTATACAAATTGGAATTATGACTTAGTTAAATTTTTTTCGCAGAAGCGGTGCCATACATCTTGCATCTTTAATTTACATTTCTGTTTAAGTCCACTACAGCATAGAACCTCAATAGTATCACAAATGAATACGTAACGTAATTAAAAAATCAACCGACACCTAGATTCGAACTCACATATCTTACATTACAAGGCTCGTCCCTGAAAGAGCGATCTGTGATTTGCCCGCAGCTGTCACATGAATTTTTAAGACTATATGCAGCAATAACATAATGAACTACACTTTTCTGTTTATCATTGTTTAAGTACAAAGTATATATTTTAAGTAGTCATGAAATAAATGTGTTTCGAACAATATTGTTTCATGGCCATACTCTTATCCCAGAACACAAGTTTTGGTCACTTTTTGTTATGACATTTTTACACTATTTTTACACAAAGATCTTTACGAACGTTAATTTTTATTTTTAATTATTGCCTCTGAATCCCTAGTTCGTAACAAAACGCATATGCATTATCAATACATACCACAAATTTCTGGGAGAAGATACGTTTTACCGAATTATCGCAATGAACGAGGGACCTTTGCAGGCATGTTGTGGTTCTGGCGTTGTGTGGTGAACAAGAGAACTTTTTATTGAGCATTTAAATTAGTGTTAACATTTTTTGTCTCATTCTTAGAGGAACGAAAATTACTTCGTGTTAATGAGATCTTCGTATTTAATGGTTTATATTATTAACAATGTTCACTTTAGTTCTTATTAGGCTTCTGTATGTAACCTTTTCTCACGAGTATATCGTTGACAAAAGAAATCCCTAATTTATGAATATTACTGTAGAAATTTCAAGCGAATTTCCATCGTGATCGTGTAGATAGAATGAAATTACAACTACCGCATAACTGTAGTGGGCGATAACTGTGTTATTTACAGACATACAGTAAAAAGGAAAGAACTTCCAAACACAAATTTATATCCAACCTGTTTACAGAGAGTATTTAAGTATAGGTGTAAGATACCATGTGTTTTATTTTTATTTACAAGGTATGCTGCAGTAAATTAGTGGCCCTTGTCCATACTGTTTTCCACAAATTTACGGAAATGTTATTTTTGTTAGCTTGGCTTAATGGGCATAAAAGTAAGCACGCCATGTTTAAGATATTTAACTCATAGGCTATAACAAACATCTTTGGTCAAATTGTAAGAAAAATTAGCTCTTGCACAAGTGTGTGTAAAAAGCTTCAGAAGATTTGAATTTATTTTCCTGACGCTATAAATCAGTGTGGCTATATACTGTTTGCACAGAGGGAGCAAAGGGCAGTTACAGTACAAAAAAAAATAATTTTATTCAAACTGCTACATTATAGGCAAATTGTTGTAACTTTTCGTGGAGATTGACTTAATAAAAAACTGAAATTCGTAATAGTAAACAACCCACTTGAAACCGCAATGAAATCAGCTTAAAAAACAAATTCACTAGCAGCAACTATTTACGTTTACAGCTTCAGAACACAACGTGTAAATCATAAAACTAACGTTTTCGCAACAGAGTAGAGATGCATCGATCTGATTGAGTGGTAATAATGTAAAATGCATTAGTAACGCAAAATACAAACATGTTTACTATTGCATACCAATAATTTGTAATAAGGCTAATTTTCTCTAATCACTTTCCTTAAAAATTTACATTATTTTATGTAATAAAATATCAAACTATTTTTAAATGTGAAACAAGCAATTTTTGTAACAAACTGGAAAATTTAAGAATGTTAAATAAATTGAATGAAAGCTGTACTTTGAAATGTGATAACTGCCTCTTGTACCACTAATGCCTCGATAATATTAGTAGGTATGAATATTTACATGACAAATAGCACAAAGTTAAACATATAAAATTTGCGTTTCAATGAGTTATCAATACCTTTAAAAACTGTAATATAGACATAAGATGAATTAGCTTTTATATATATATTATTTATTATCAATTGTTGAAAATATACCTTTAAGTACATAAAAAAATATATTTCCATTTCTATGTAAGCCTAAGACTATTTTGTGGGAGTGTCGTCAATCTACAATGAATTATAAATTAAAGAACTGCAGATTTCAAAAATCACCTTCAGTGAAAATAAGTATGTTGCATTAATTTTCTTTCCTGTATTTGATTTTGTAAATTTATTTATGTTCGACAATTTATACTTTGTATACAACCATAAAATCAGTTATTGAAAGTTGATAATGTTATTATAAATACAAAATGTAGAGTTAAAATTAATGTCTTAAATACTATGAAGACAAACCAAGGTATAATTCGTAGTCAGGTCGTTGAGCTAGACGGCGTCGCGCGCCAGAGATATTCTGTCTTCAACCCACCGCCAAAACAACAACGATTCGCGGAACTCTTCAAGAGGTGCATAAATATTAATTCTATACAATCCTTTTTGTTTTATCCATTGACAGAACCCCACTTACCCCAATCTATCTAGTAAAAAAAAAACGTTTCTCGCTTACTATATTTTACCCTGCATTTCCTTGATAAAAATGTTCATGCCATTGTTGAACTTTTTTTACGTATTAAATAACTGTTATAAAGAAATTTAATTAATTGCGTCATTGACAGGACTGTTCAGTAATATTCCGTAATTTTTTTTAAGTCAATTGACTGAAAGGTTTTCAATTGGTGGTAAGAGTTAGGTTTCTGCGATATTTCGGGCGCGCGAACGTGACTTGGTATGCACTAGCTGCGAAAGACAAAAAATGGCAAACGATTATACCTAGACTTTATAGAGCACTACGATAAACGACTGCGTTAGCCACCAGTGTTTATTTACATTTCTGTAGCTAAACGTGTCTACCGGATGCATAGACATAGATATAGGTAGACCCAGCATGCCGCAAAAATATTGAGGCAAAAACAACTTCCTTCCCTAAACAGCTGATTGTGGCCTGTTTTCGCATGGATGCCATTTGAATTTGCTGCAGCGTGTTGTAAAAATGGTCCAGAAATGTGTTGTTTACAGCTGCAATGAAAAAGCAGTCAGACGACACCAATATCATTAAACAGGTACGCTTTTTTAACCGATTTTAATTCATATTATATGTATTGCTTGAATTTGTTGTTTTTTTTTTCTTTTGATGTTAAAATCAAGCTCTGTTTGTATATTTGTACTTGTGTTATGCAGATAGTTATTTGAGTATAAAAGAACAACACATGAGCTATTTATGTATGCAAAATTTATTGTAATGAATGTGCTTTCTTTGAATTTTTAAGAACAGATCACACATTTCTACTTATTTTGCAGATAGTTTCTTCACATATTAAACACCAGGATTTTAGGTTATTTTAAACATGAATAAGTTTTTTGTAATGATGTGATTAGTAATTGTTGTTGAATTTTTTTGTGATAATTATAGAATATAATTTATATTTGTGCTTGTGAAAATAGTTTTTTGGCACTTGACGTGTTTAACAAGTAATGTAAACGGTTCGTATTTTATTAAAATACAAAAACTTTTAATATTGTCTGGAAAGTAAAACATTTTCCATCTTAAAAAAATTTAATTTTACTGGTTTTGTACCATTTATTTACAGTGTTAAAAATATTGCTGTCCACTGTACGCAAGCTGGTAGGTTGCTTATATTTGTCAGTGTACTATAAATTGTTTGTATAATGCAATTATTGCAAAAAAATTCATACCGCATTCGGTGGAGGAAGAAATATGTAGAAACAGGGGCTTTGTTGGCACATAATTCTTTCATCATAACACGCTTGAAAATGTTCAGCTATTGTGGACAATTTAGAGTTTATGCAATAACATCCTCAAAATAATTAGCGTTTTTACATTTATGTTATTGCTTAACTTTGATTTTTGAAATTCTGAAATAAAAAAGGTAAAATTTACGACTATACTGCAAATTATATTATCCTTACACTACAGTACAAATATGGCGATTGAGCTGGTAACAAATGAGGGGGTTAGAATGAAAGTGAAGAAAGTCATGATTGCTTAGTTGTGCTGAATAAAGTGAGTAGTATATTTTGGGCGGTTCTGGGACATAGTATCTGGGATCGGATTGTCGGATTCGATGATGACGTCATGGCCGCAATTTTAGATGACGTCATTTTCCCATTTTTACCTCAAAATTTCACTTTTTTACCACAAAATCATTCAAATTTCCCGTTTTCCCTCAAAATTTCCCGAATTTCCCTCAACATTTTCCCGGACAACTAAAAAAGTACTCAAAAATACCATATTGCTCAATCAGGCTGGAGGAGGCTAAAAAGGAGCAAAAAGTAGCCTGAATGAGCAATATTTCTAATCGGCAATTGTGTTTCCAGCATCCATCTTGTTTGTGATACCTACTGCCAATTAATTCAATAAAATAAACTATAGGGGTTTTCTCAGAGTCTTCCGAATTTTTTTCTAATTCGCATTCCTACCAACCCCTACTTATACCTCATAATGTAAAAAATATATTTCTAGTAAAAATAAGTTAGGTATATATCTATACCGCACCTGAACAAGGTCCCCCCCAACATCTCTCATGCTAATTACTTAATGCCGACTCCTATCTTAGTAATCTCCGAACTATTACCATAAAATCCAATAAAATAAATTATAGAGGTTACTCCGAGTTTTCCGAAAAATTTTCTTATTCTCATTCCAATCACACCCCACTCATACCTCATAATGTAAAAACGTATTTCTAGTCAAAATAAGTTAATTAATTAACTATACCACACCTTTATGGACTCCCCTCTGCCTTACTCATGCTAATAACGTAAACCCGACTCCTGTCTTAGCAATTCCCGAACTATTACCATAAAATCTAATAAAATAGAGGTTTTCTCCGAGTCTTCCGGATTTTTTTCGATATTACATTCTAAACATATCCCACTCGCATCTTATAACATAAAACATTTTCTTAGTAAAAATTATTTAAGTAAATAACTATATAACACTAAGGCGAGCTCCTCCACCCCATCACCTAGTTTTTCCCGAACTATTCCCAATAAATCCAATAAAATAAAGTATAGGGGTCTCCTCCGAGTCGTCCGAAAACTTTTCGATTTCGCATTCCAACCTAACCTCACTTACACCTCATATAGAAATTATTATTTTTTAAATAAAATTAAAAAATAAGCAACACTAAATGCTTAGACAAGGCTTCCTTAGTACCCCACCATACTTTGCACTCAAGTCACTGTCAGACACCTTCCCCTCCCCTCATCATCGCCAACCTTTTCTGAGCTTCATCTTTCTTCCCAAGTCACCACACGCATGCTAATCACGTGCATATCACGTGACACTCCTCCCCCATACCATTACATCATCCTGTACCACCTCCCCCTCCTCGTCGAGTCAGCACATACATGTGTCGTAGTATGGTTCAATACTAACTGTTGTACTTCCCCTCCCTCCCCCATCACATGAGTCGTCACCTGAGATGTGGCATCATATTGGCGTTGCATCATGGCACAAGCCTGTAGACGACTTTCAGTATCATTCTCACAAGCACATTTCCCCCCGCATCA